>JAPYXV010004102.1:0-11657 GCA_028533065.1 Trachops cirrhosus
GCTATCTCTTGGTCACTTAAAAGGATGGGTTCTGTGGCTTACATTTGTTCTTCTGTTTGAGCCATCTTTTTTTTTTGGTCTGGTCACACCTGGTACATATGAGGGGTAGAGCCTTAGGTGTTTACCGGACGGGGGGCCACCCCAGTTGCTGTGTTGCGATGCTGTATGTGGAGGTGGGCTGGGAGAGGGAACAATGGCACTTGCTCTCTGCCAATTTCAGTCCCTTCCACTGCTTCCCCCAAGCAAACTGGGCCTTTCTGGTGCTGATTCCCATGTGGGTGGGCTTGCGCCACCCTGTGGGTCTTTCCAACGACCTCTTCTGTGAGGCTGGGAGTCTCTCCCTGTGCCTCAACCCCCACAGGTGTTTTCAATCAGTGCCCCAAGGCTCTATTTCCCAGCACTGCGATCCTGGGTTGGGTGCAGTGCCTTGCTTCACAATCACCGCCTCGCTGGGTCTGCCAGCTGCCACTTGTGAGCCCACAGGTCTGCCTGCTACGGTCTTAGGTGCCCGGTCCCAATGCTCTTTGTGTCATGTGACCCCTCTCCACCAGGCTGCCTGCCCGACTCCACCCCTCCTACTGGTCTGGATGAAAGTGTCTATTTTAACTCCTTGGTTGTCTGACTTCCATACAGTTCAATTTTCTGTCAGTTCTGGTTGTTATTCTGTTTCTAAATTGTTGTTGTCCCTATCTTGGTTGTGCGAGGAGGCACAGTGTGTCTGCCTATGCCTTCATCTTGGCCGGAAGTGGGATACAATTTTATTATTTTATTATAATCAGTTGTTCTAGCACTATTCATATAAAGTCCATCCTTTCCCCCCAGTAACCTGCAATGCTATCTCTATCACATATAACTTGTTGGAGGGGTAGAGAGAAGGATATTTAATTTTTATTTAATTGTGGGAAAATGCACATAACACAAAATTTACCATCTCAACCATTTTTAAATTATACTTAAGTACTCTAAGATTATGAAATTTTTTGAGATGATTATCTTTCTGTTATTGATTTAAAATTTTATTGGGCTACCGTTAGAAAGCTGAGTCTCTAAGATATTGAGTATTTGAAATTATTGCTTTTGTGACCTATCACACTCCATTCTGTTAATATTCTAACCATGAAAAAAAGATTAATAGTCTCTTTTCTACAAATCTGCGTTTCCCCCTTTATTTTTTAGTTTCAGGATTGATTTTTGGGGCAAGGAGACAGTAGCCTATAAAAACTAAACAGCATGAAATAAGTTACTTTCACTTTTATACATTTAAGTTTTTATTAAATTTTTTATTTTAGTTTATTCAGTACAGTTTGTATCCTTTATTCCCATTCCCGCTCACCCACCCATCCCTCCCCTCCTCCCTCCCATTTCCAACCCCCCTAGTTTTGTCCATGTGTCCTCTATATTTGTTCCTATAAACCCTTCCCTTCTCCCCTGAAATTCCCCTGAAATTCCCTCCCCTCTCCCCTCTGGATACTGACAACCTGTCCTCTATTTCAGTGTCTTTTGTTATATTTTACTTGTTTGTTTGTTTTGTTGTTTAGGTTCCTGTTAAAGGTGAGATCATATGGTATTTGTCTTTCAATGCCTGGCTTATTTCACTTAGCACGTCCCCTAGAGCAAGGGACATAAAGGAAAGAATAAACAAATGGGATCTTATCAAAATAAAAAGCTTCTGCATGGCTAAAGAAAGCAGTATTGAAATAAAAAGAGAACCAACTGTACGGGAAAACATATTTTTGGGAAAACAAAATATGATTTCCCAATGATACCTCAGACAAGGGTTTAATCTCTAAGATATATAAAGAACTTACATGACTCCACTCGAAGAAGACAAGAAACCCAATTAAAAAATGGGCAAAGGACTTGAATAGGTATTTCTCCAAGGAGGACATGCAGAGGATCCAGAAACATTTAAGTTTTTATTTAATTAGTAAAATGAGATTTTGGACCATTACAGAAGGATTATCTTAGTGAAGTCAGCATATAGATTTAGACATTTCTCTATTGTCATAGAAATAGTGTATTTTCCCCCCTAGTTTTCCTAAAGAGATGAGTTTTTGGAAAGTTTAAAACTAAAAATTCTGAGACAACTCAGAAATAAGTACAAGATTTAGGTTATTAAAGCCCATCTTTTGGGAAGGACTTTGCCTCCTTCCCATCACTACACTCTGCTACTCACCTCTCCTTACCAACAACCTGCAGAAGAAATGTCGCTTTTCTTATTTTAACCTGAAAGTCTTGTACAAGTAATAAAAATGCTGAGCAATTACTTTCTAAGGAAGGGGATTCTGTTGTTCATCAGAACCTAAGATGAGTTGAGGTATGCAAACCTGGTGATAGAAGCTGGAGTTCTACTGAATGGTTTTTCGTAACTATGGAGGAAGGTCCCAGGGTCAGAGAAAGATGTCCTAGAGTTAGTTGACTGAAAAGAGGGATTTTGGAAGAACTACAATATCAAATCAAGCATATTTAAGTTAAATCCCATAAGATATATAATGTAACCTCCTTTGTCAGTTTTTCCTATGAAATCTTAAATAAAATCTATATCAAAGGGAATGTAAAAGGTAAAAAAGACAAGTGATATTTATTACACCATTGAAACTGTAGAGGAGGGAAAAATGTTTTGCTCTGCCCCGTTATATTCAGTGACCAGGGGCCTATGAATTAAACTGACAAAGACATATTAACAGGAGAAAAGGCATAGAAACTTTATATTAATATTTTTATATGCATAAGGGTTTTGTAGTAAGAAATGAAAAACCAAAGAGGTGGTTAGTGATATATGAGCCTGGGGGTTCACATATCATTTTAACAAGGAGTGATAAATTGTGGACAAACTTTCCTAGATACAGGAAAGAAAGTTTATAGGAAGGTGACTAGGAAATGTATGGGGGAAATTAATAGTAGATAAAAGTTTATTGAGATAAAAAACATCCAAACTGTAGAGAATTTTTATGAATTTGTTTGAGCCAACTGGTAACAACTTCTGGGAAGCAAAATCTCAATGGATTGAGAAAATGCTCCAGAGAATGACAGTTTTGCTGCTTATTTATGAAATTCATTGGTGGTAGAATAAGAGGGTGGAAGAAAAGAAATGTGGGGGATCTCTGGAACTAAATAAAAAGAAAACAGATACACATATTTCTTTTACTTTGTTGGTTACGGGATAGTTAATTAACAATTACAGCACATAGAGGTGGTATGAGGGGAGCAAGATAACAATGAGCTCATTCTTTGGTCTCCTGCCTGGTTGGCAGCTGTGCCCTGAGGGGTCTGGAATAGGAGTTTACTGTGACATTTGAAAGCTGTGTTATCTTAGATGCAAAAAGACCATAGACTGGCTCACTTAAAGTAAACATTGACCTTTATCAAGGAAGCTACAAGCCTAGGACATGATTACCTGCCACTACTCACTTTTAGTTAGGAATTTTTATGTTCATACCATCTGATATGGTTACTTTCGGTCTCTGAGTTTGTAGCAGCTGCCAGGTAGACCTCCCCTGAGCTTGTCAGGTTTAGTATGTGTCCCCTTTTTCATCCACAGGTTATTTATGCAGACTCATCTTGGTGTCATTTGCAGTGATGAGTCATTCTTCTCTTCCTGATATAGAAGAGGGAGTACATTTACAAGTGGATATTTCCTTTATGAAAAGGAAATTTATGCTCTCCTCTTAGTCAGATAGGAGGAGGGCACCTCCTGTATCTGCTTTGTCTCAATTGCCTTCAGTTCAAAATAATCCTATGCCAAAGTGGCATTTTTTGATCCCCTTCAATGCATTTTATAATCAGTGTCCCTATGCATCTTGCAGATGTTCTCTTGGCAAGAGTTCCTTCATATTTTAGGTCCTTGCCTTTTTTATTTTATTTTTTATTGATTTTGGACAGAGAGAGGAAAGAAGAAAGAGGAAGAAAGAGAGAGAGTGCGCATTCATTGGTTGATTCTTGCATGTGCCCTGACCAGGGATTAAACCCACAACCTTAATGTATCAGATGACACTCTAACCAACTGAGCTACCCAGCTAGGGCTAGGTCCTTGCCTTTTCAGAATTCTTGGTAATCTGCTCCTTGAGGCTGCCTGATTGCTCTCTCTGCTCTCCACCAACACCAGTTCTCCTAAAGAGCCAGTATTCAAAGCAAAAGAATAAAGTTATCAGAAAGGGATTTGATAGTCTGTGGAACCTAATTAAATAAATTCAATCTGTCTTTTTTTGGAAAGTTACTGAATTACCTCAAATGATATAAAAATCAATTTCTAAATCAAAGTTACAGCAACTGCTCATTTTTTACTCTTTCCCCTGCCCAGTGCTTCCCTATTTGACTAGATTCTAGCATAGGCACTGAGCTGGAACACAGTCCCTATCATTTTAGCTCCTGTTGAACACTTACGTTTGGTTCACTACTCCAGAGCAGCTTTGGTTTTCTGTAATTTAAAAGAGACATTTTGAGTCCCTGAGCCTTTGCATAAATTAATTATCAGCAAAAGACACAAGGAAGCAAACCCTGTTCACTGATTCATTAACTCGAACCCCTAGACCAGTGCTGCCTGGGGCTCTAGGAAGGCTTCCCTGTCAGTCAGGAACCAGAGCAGCAATCACAATGTTACTCAGACTGCTCAGTGCACCAGGGCTGAGCTTTCTCCTTAACTAGGGAGAGGAGGCTCTTTGGCCTCCCACGGTGCAGGAAGGAGGCAGAGCCCAATAGCACCGCATCTCCGTTTCCTTTCTGATCTTAAAACTCGGTTGGGAATTTCTTTGTGATATACATCACTTCTCCTTACCAGCTGTGCTGGCAGAAGGAAAAGCAATTTAGGGCATTATTAATCACCAAGTTCCCACTGCGAAGGGTCAAGATGCAGCAGGATTAGACAAAGCAACAGCAATTCTATCACCAATGGAGTAGACGGTTCAACATCTTATAATGGTGCATATATTTGGGTTTATTCTTTCTTGGTCTAAAAATCCTATTGAAGGTGTATGAACATCCCAGAGGTGATTAAAAACTTGCCTTCCTTTAAGTTTTGGAATTGAATTCTAACAGTATTTGAGTTTGGCAAGCTTTGAGTCTCCTTTCGGAAGTTGCAGCAAAAACGAGTTGGAAAATGTAACTGCACTTCTACAGAAGAGAAGAGAAAGGGTTTTGTTGACTATTGTTATAATGTCTATATTAGAATTTTTTCTTCACTGAAATCCATGGAAAATCAGGAAAACATTTGATGGAAACAGTTTTATAAATAAATTAAGAGTATCTATTAAAAGTCCATTCATTTTATAGGATTAGTACTATTCAAAATTTTTGAAGTGGGCAAAAATTTTGAAGGGTCTCTTTTTAGAATTATTTAAACAAATTATAGGCATTAATAAGACATAAGCCCCCTTTTCAGGCTTTCTTTCCCAGAGCTAGCTGGACCCCATAAAGCATGACTGACCCTAATTGTTTTATGAGCCTTTATTCTACGGACTAGAAAATTACTGGAAGCGCCCTGAAGGCGCAGAGGCTCTGGTAACTTATATACCAGACCACAACCACCCAACCCTGTGCCCAAAGATAACATCAAAACAAGCTGCAGCCTAACTGAAACATCCTGTTCTACAACCACCCCATTACCCAATAAAAACTCACAGCCCCAACCCCTCAGTGCTGCTGCTGGTGCATATCTCTATACCTAGCCCTTTCCCTTTCTTGGGAAAGTAAAAATAGAAAAAAACTTTGCTCTCTGCACTTTCTTCTCTTTGTGAATTCTTTCACAGCCTGCATCACTGACCACTCAAACAGACATCACATTATTTTACCTTTAAGCCCATGAATATGCACATGTAAAAATAACCTCACATTTTCTTACCTGTGCTGCTAATTTTATCTGTGATACAGGCAGAACTCAGTGATTGGCTTAGATACAAAGACCAATCACCTTCCAATTATAAAACTAACTCATCTGGAGTAGAACCTTTAGGAGCATTTTGGTTAACACCTTTTAAGAATGTTTTTGGGAATTGCTTTGGCTGAGATGATGGATTGGGGAGTGGAGGAGAAGGAAGAAAACTGATACAAAGAATTTTGATTTTATAGCCTAAACCCAAATACCTTAAAAACAAATGGTGTGAGGAAACACAGGAAGGACAAGAAGGGAAATCCCAAGTGGGACCAAACAAAAAGTTCAGGAAGTGGCTACTATAGCCCCAAGCAGAGAGGAGGAGGCTCAGACTTCTCTATTTCCATGACATTTTCTTTTACACCCAAAATGACTCCTCTCTGGTCTGAGTGATACTCCTTCACAGGTGATTATGAGGAATAATTAGTGTTTAATAGCCTCTTGAGTCATGTTAAAAAATAAAATTCAACTGAGTAAATTTTAGGATCTAATTGGTTTTATTAAGCCATTCATGAATTGGGCAGCACTGCATCTAGCAACTAGAAGGGTGCTCCGAGGGTTGGTACAACAAGGATGGTTTTTTATAGGAAGAAGGGTGGGGTAAGGGAACTACTGACAAAAAAGAAAGGATCATTTGGGGACCAGATACCTTTTCTTTGGGGGAAGAAAAGGCAGAAAGTTTTTATCATGAAAACTGCCTGCCTCCTCTTTCTATAGGGGATGGAGAGGGCCTTTCTGACAGATCACCTTACTGGTACTTGACCAGAAAATTCCAGACTGGTTGATTAAGATTACATTTTTGGGAAAGGTTCAAACAACAATTAGATCAGGTATCAAATCTAGGTTTGGTATCATGGGTTTTAAGTATGAGTGATGTCATTTTGGTCCTGTGTTTTTTTTCTGTAGCAGGTTGAACACACAGGGTTTGCCTCAGTAATCACAACAAAATTTGCCATGTGACATTGGAAACCTGCCACCTCAGCTTTCAAACCCAATATAGAGACAACAGAAATTAATTATTAAAATATGGATTCTAAAGCCAGGTTAACTGGTTCAAATGTGTGTTCTTCCACTCACCTGCTATGTGAGCTTGAGCAAATTATTTAACTGTTCAGTGCCTGCTGGTTTACCCATCTCCACAATGGGAATAGAAGTTATATCTGTCTCACGGTCGTTGTGTCCCTGGCACATAGTAAGGGCATTGTAAATGTTTTTAAATAAAATTAAAAAAATAGAGGAGGAGGAGTGATGGTGTGCAGACATTTGGCACCATGTAATTACTAGGTGTAGTTGATATGGAATGATTTCTCCTTGGGTTATAGCTCCTAATCAAACTCCAAAGCAAGCCAACTTTAGTGGCTCATTCATCAGCTGTCCACACCTGCTACCAAATAGTTTTCAAGAGACCCAAACTTCCTAAGAGGATGCTGCCTGTTATCTAGGAAAGTACAGTGTCTGCGAAGGGGATACATGAGCACTAATGACTTTCAGGTCAAGATCCAGATGATTGCTGCAATTTGCAATGTCATTAAACATGAATAAATGGTAGCAAATGTAGAGGATAGGAGAGATTTGAAGGGGTCACTACAGGTGGGCTCTCCACAGATGTGATCTTTGTGTCTGGGATCTAGTAAACTTTGGGTTTGTTCCTGACAGTGGGAAGAACAACTTGTCACACTAAGTCTGAAGGTAAATGCTGACATATTTCTGATAGCTCAGTTCATTTATCTTGGATAGCACAAATACCCATAATTAGCCCCCAACTATTCAACATGTGGCTTCTCTTCTGTTCTCCCTCCTGTTGTCTGGATTTTGACAGTTTCTATAATGAGTAGCTCACACGTAAGAAGGCATCAAATTAAATATGTCCATCTTACTACTCATTTATAGCCCTGGTGAAAAGATTTGGGGCTGGGAAACTACAACCGTTGGCTCAAACAAAAAGTTTGGACTAGCCTTGTGTTATGGGCTGTACCGTGTCTTCCTAAAATGCATGTTAGAGCCCTAACCCCCAGCAGTTTAGAGTATGATCTTATTTGGAAATAGGATCTTTATAGAGTCAATCAAATTAAAAAGAGGTTTTTAGAGTGGGTCCTTATCCAATATGACTGGTGTCCTTTCAAAAGGAAAATCTGCTTGCAGAGATAAATATACACAGAGGGAATACTATGTAAGGAGATACAGGGAGAAAACAGCCATACATGAGCCAAGTAGAAAGAACTGGATCAGATTCTTCCCTCATAGCCTGCAGAAGGAACCAACCCTGCCAAAATCTTTATTTTCACCTTCTAGCTTCCAGATTTGTGAGAGAGTACATTTCTGCTGCATAAGCCAACCAGTTTCTGGTCCTTTGTTATGGCAGCCCTAGGAAACTAATGCTCGATTTCAATTCCTACTTATGTATTTACTGCTCCTGGCACTACTGTTACTTGTGTCTACCTAGCTTTCTCCAGCTAGGTGGCTAGAAGAGGATAATCAATGGGTATGAGTAACAACAATGATATTTGGTTCCAGCTCTATTAACAGAATGGCTAGGCTCCAGTCTCCTTATTTGCCTCTTTGATTGTTACTGAAAATCTCTTGCTTTAATACTTGATGCTACTTTCTCCTGTGATCTGTAGCTTTAGCAGTTGTTACTGACTTAGTTTGGCTCAAAGAAGTTCAGTTTAAATGGAGTCTATACATCTCTGTTTGACAAACATTTGTGAAATTTATTTAACCACAGAGCAATTTTGTCATATAACACATGGAAGATACTTTGGAATTACTACCCACAGTATTTTTTATCTTCTGTGAATAACTAAGGTGAATTTTCAAGGGGAAATCAGGATTAGACTTGGGTTGGGAGACAAGAGTTCTTGGAATTCCCATGGGATGAAAACTAGAGTCATCAATCTAAGGTAGTTGACATTTTAGATCAGATAATTCTTTGTTGTGAGGGGCTGTTCTGTACATTGTAGGATATTGAACATTCCTGACCTCTACACACTAGACGCTGGTAGCACCCACCTCCCATTTGTGACAATTTAAATGTGTCCAGGCATTGCAAAATATCCACTGGGGAGCAAATTGTTCCTGATTGAAAACCAGTAATCTGAGGTCACTTAAAAAGTTCACAAATTGGCCCTGGCTGGTGTAGCTCAGGGGACTGAGCAAGGGCCTGTGAACCAAAGGGTTGCTGGTTCGATTCCTGTCAGGGCACCTACCTGGGTTGCAGGCCAGGCCCCTAATGGGGGGTGTATAAGAGGCAAACACACATTGATGTTTCTCTTCCTCCCCTCTCTCTAAAAATAAATAAATCTTTTTTTAAAAGTTCACAAATCGACACTCATTTTCCATATTGAAAGTAGCAAGATAGATGAGTGAGCCAGAAAATCAAATTGTATGCATGTGTGTATGTCTTGAGGGGGTCTGAGGTAGAAAGGTAGGAGCCTCTATGGAGTCACTTACAAAAGATGCAGAAAAGGGACACAAGAAAATCTAGGCTCCCTTTACTCTGAGACCTCTGTGAGTTTGCTGGGTAGAATATTAGTAACTTTCCCACTTTTGTTGATTTTTGTTATTGATTGGCTATTTCTCCATATAGCAAGTGTCAGTAAAACTCTTATGGAAAAAAGAACCTGCGTGTTTTAGGAACTATGAAGGAAAGTGTACACATAAATGATTTAGACTTGGTAGAAGACTTGAACCAAACCAAGCTCTTGTCTGCGTCAGGATCTTTATGTAGAGTATTCATTCTACTTAGAGTGCATTAATCTAGTATCTTCCCAAACATTGCTTTCAAGGAAAAACTTTTCCTCATCCTTCTCTTTAAAAGTATACTCCCTGCCCCAGAAATGTGTTTTTTAACCTCAGTGGTTAATTTTATTTTAATAAAGGAGCAAAGATTTTATACTTCCTGAAAATGTTTTCTTGTCTGTTATATACACAGTAATTTCATCTATGTTGTCAAAAAAAGAGTATCATAAAGTCAAATATAAGACAAAAAAATCCTTTTAAACACATCTCAGGAAAAAATATCAAGTGGGTCATCTAGTCATTTATGTATTGTCAAGAGACAATAATACATAAGGCTTGAGTCAAACATACAAACATTTTGCTATTAGTATTGTGTTCATAAATTAACACGTATTAGACATTACATTGTGTTTCCGAGAAGCAGGAGTTATTTATAAATGATAAGCTTGTCAGTTTATAGTCTTTTTGTGTGTGTCATTTTGTAGCAGTTGCACTGTTTTTATATATACATGCTATATTAGAGCTTAATGGTATCAGCATTTTACCACTGAGTAAAGTGTGGAAACCTTATATCCACTTAGGTCCCTTTACTTTTTCCACTTTTAAATATTATTCTCTTGAGTATCAGATAGTGTTACCATGTTTATTTCAATTATCAAATATAATTTTAAAAAACTCATGAGAAGAAGGGTAGTCTATTGTATTTCCCTGTATTTCCTCTCTTTCTGTTGTTTCTCTGCCTTTATGATGCTACATTTCCTTCTTTTATCATTTATTTTCTGTTTGATGAATTTGCTTTAGTTATTATTTAAAGGTTAGTCTTCTAGCAATAAATTCTTTATCTTCTTTCATCCGATGATATGTTTATTTCCAAAGGACTTTTTTGTCAGGTATAAAATTCATGGTTGACAGGTTTTTTTTCAGCGCTTGGAAAGTGATCAGCTTCCTTCTTGCCTCCATGGTTTCAGATGTGAAATCTAAGAAATATGCTGTCATTTAAATTGGTGTCCTTTGTAAGTAATGTCATTTCTGTCTTGCTACTTTTGATTTTTTCCTCTTTTTTCAATTTCAGAAGTTTAATTATGATGTGTCTCAGTATAGACTTTTTAGGTTTATCTTGTTTAGAATTCACTCAGTTTTTTGAATCTATGGATTTCTGTTTTTTTAATGACCAAATTTAGGAATTTTTTAGCCATTATTTCTTGGAATACTCTTTCAGCCACTCTTTCATCCTCTTCGAGGCCTCCAGTGATTCAATATTAGCTCTTTTGTTGTCCCACAAGTCTCTGAGACTGTTCTCTCTCTTTTGTCTATTTTCCTTCTGTTGTTTGTATTGAATAAATCCTGTTGATTTCTTCTCAAGTTCATTGACTCTATCCTATTACCTCCACTTTGCTGTTGACTCCATCCAGTTAGATTTTAAATTTTTGGTTATTGTATTTGTCAGTTCTATAATTGCCATCCAGTTCTTTCTTATAACTTCTATTTCTTTGCTGAGGTTTTATATTTTTCCATTTGTTTCAAGAGCATTTTTTTAAACATATTTTATTGATAATGCTATTACATTTGTCCTACTATCCCCCCTTCATTCCCCTCCTCCCTGAACACCCTCTCCCACTGCCCCCCTTAAGTTCATGTCCATGTGTCATAAGTTCTTTAGCTTCTACATTTCCCCTTCTATTCTTGCCCTCCCCGTCTATTTTCTATCTACACTCTATGCTACTTATTCTTCATACTTTCCCCCCTCCTCCTCCCACTTCCTTGTTGCTAACCCTCCATGTGATCTTCATTTCTGTGTGTCTGTTCCTGTTCTAGTTGTTTGCTTAGTTTCTTCTTGTTTTTGTTTCAGGTGTGGTTTTCAATAATTGTGAGTTTGCTGTCATTTTACTACACATGTTTTTCATCTTCTTTTTCTTAGATAAGTCCTTTTAACATTTCATACAATAAAGGCTTGGTGATGATGAACTCCTTGAACTTGACCTTATCTGAGAAGCACTTGATCTGCTCTTCCATTCTAAATGAAAGCTTTGCTAGATAGAGCAATCTTGGATGC
>JAPYXV010004103.1:0-11657 GCA_028533065.1 Trachops cirrhosus
GGGAAACATTTTATCTGCCCTTCCACTCTAAATGAAAGCTTTGCTGGATAGAGCAATCTTGTAGGTAGGTCCTTGCCTTTCATGACTTGGAATACTTCTTTCTAGCCCCTTCTTGCCTGTAAGGTCTCTTTTGAGAAATCAGCTGACAGTCTGATGGGAACTCCTTTGTAGGTAACTGCCTCCTTATCTCTTGCTGCTTCTAGGATTCTCTCCTTCATTTTAATCTTGGCTAATGTAATTATGATGTGCCTTGGTGTGTTCCTCCTTGGGTCCAGCTTCTTTGGGACTCGCTGAGCTTCCTGAACTTCTGTAAGTCTATTTCCTTTGCCAGGTTGGGGAAGTTCTCCTTTATTATTTGTTCAAATAACTTTTCTACCTGTTGCTCTTCCTCTTCTCCTTCTGGTACCCCTATAATTCGGATGTTGGAACGTTTAAGGATGTCCTGGAGGTTCCTAAGCCTCTCCTCATTTTTTTGAACTCTTGTTTCTTCATTCTTTTCTGTTTGGTTGTTTCTTTCTTCCTTCTGGTCCACACCATTGATTTGAGTCCTAGTTTCCTTCCCATTAGTGTTGGTTCCCTGTACATTTTCCCTTATTTCATTTAGCATAGCCTTCATTTTTCATCTAATTTGCAACCATATTCAACCAATTCTGTGAGCATCCTGATCACCAGTGTTTTGAACTGTGCATCTGATAGGTTGGCTATCTCTTTGTCACTTAGTTGTGTTTTTTTCTGGAGCTTTGATCTGTTTTTTCGATTGGGCATTTTATTTTTGTCTTGATGTGCCTGTTACGACGTAGTGAGGTTTAAATTCACTTTAAGTTTGCTGAAACCAACCAGACTAAACAACATAGAAGATTGGTTAGTGTTGAGCTAATTCATAATGTGAATGACGTTACTTTACCCTAAAATCCAGCTTTGAATAACTTTAGAGGAGAGTTCCAATTCAGAATTATGAATGCCATAGGAATAAGTGTAAAAGAATTATTTTCTAAGAAAGCTGTGCCTTTATTAATTGAATCTGTCTGTTGGATAGAGAACAATGTTAAAAGGCTGTCTTATCTGCTACTTTAAATATACTTTACACCCCTGACAAATTTCTGCAGAAGTCTCACTAATCACATATTGGCAAAAGAAAAAGCGATACTGGCAACCCTACTTTTTCCCTCTTCTCATGATGCAACACTCACTATTTCTAGGAGCATCTTTATGTATAATCCAACTGTCTGGTCTTATTTAACATTTATATACATATATATTATAATACACTAGACTAAAATTGCTAATGTGTACCTAGTGTTAGCAAATTAGCATGATTCTAATGCATATTTACATTTGATGATACAGGAATGACCTCACATTGCTACAGAGAAACAAGAGGCTGCTGCCCAAGATGTGGAAAGGATTGAAGATTTTTAAGTGAGTTTGACTGTTCTCCTTACAGAGTAAAAGTTACCCCTTTAATTGAAAATTCCATTAAGTTCCAAATAAAGACTCAGTGTTATTAAAAGATAAACTGAGGTATACTAAAATTTTGAAGAGTTTATTTGAGCAATCCTTGATTCAGATCAGGCAGCGCCAAACTGAAAGTGATTATGAGCACTCCAGAACAGGAGTCAGGACAAGATTTTATGGAGTAGATGCAGAAGCAAAGCAAGGAAATTCTTTTGATTGGCTACCGCTTAAGCAGTTGCCTTATATCGGAAAGCCTATTGGCTGTTTAAGATTGGTTGTTCTTAAGTTTTATTTTTTCATACACAACTGAATTGACTTTGGCTTAGGCTTAGTGTGCTTACTAGGCTAACAAAGCATTAGTCACCTCAGTCTAATGGCCTCCCAGTTTAATTATTTTAACAGTGTGAGTCTCTGGGGAATGCTCTCATTGCTGCTTCTCATAGCTTTCTTCTTTGACTAAGAATGATGGAATGAGGCTAGTCAACCTATGCATTTTAATGAACCTTCAGAAGCATTCTGAAGTTACCTGAACTGTTCTTCAACAGAAATATGCTATAGGAGTGTCCTAGCTCTGCCTATATAAAAACTCCACCCTTTGTGTGCCTATGTCATGACCAAAGATCTGAGCTGAGGGCCAGTCTCGTTATTCATATGGAATTTGCGGAGTTCTGATCCAGTGATTTTTATTGCCTACTCTAATGGCTGCCAACCCTGAACAGAAACACCTGTCAAACTTTCCCTTAAAAATGTATCTAGATTCCTAATACAGTGACTATAATTCTGGCACCCTGTATTTTAAGGAAGCACTTCAGGCAATTTTCTTGTGTAGCAACATTTTCAACCACTGGTCTAGTCAGAGCTGAATGACACCATCCTACTCCCTAGTGTTTTCACTCTTTCTTTCTTCCTATCCATAAATATTTTGTTTTTAGACAGAGGGAAAGGGAAGGAGAAAGAGAGGGAGAGAAACATCCATGTGTGGTTGCCTCTCACACACCCACTACTGGGGACCTGGCCTGTAACCCAGGCATGTGCCCTGACTGGGAATCAAACTGACAACCCTTTGGTTTGCAGGCCGGTGCTCAATCCACTGAGATACACCAGCCAGGGCTATACATATTTAAACACTTACTATAAACCAAGGACCATTATGTAAGGAACAATAAGGTCCTTTCTTGCCCTTCAAGATGTTACAGTCTTTTGCCCTGTGTATTGTTATCTTCGGGAATAGTCTCCATTCTCCTGTCCTGAATAAAACTTCCTTAGTCTGTACCAAGAGTGACAAATTAGACATATTTTATGTCAATCCAGTACCACCACACTCTAATTACTCTGTTACAAAAAACAAAACAAAAGCTTTATTGAACCTCTTTTTTTTATTGTTGTTTAGTTACAGTTGTCCTGCCTTTTTCCTCATTGCTCTCCCCTGGCCCAGATCCCCCCACTCCCACGGTCAGTCCCCCCAACATTGTCTGTGTCCATGAGTGCTCTATTTGATTTCCTTGACTTGCCCCTTCCCCTTATTTCCCTGTTAACCTCCTCTCCCTCCCCTCTAGTCACTGTCAGTTTGTTCTTTATTTCTATATCTCTGGTTCTATTTTGCTCATTTGTTTTGTCGATTAGGTCCCACTTATAGGTGAGATCATACAGTGTTTGTCTTTCGCTATCTGGCTTATTTCACTTAGCACAGTGCTCTCCAGTTCCATCCATGCTGTCCAAAGGGTAGGAGCTCCTTCTTTCTGCTGCATAGTATTCCGTCCTGTAAATGTACCACAGTTTTTTGATCCACTCATTTACTGATGGGCACTTTAGCTGTTTCTAGCATTTGGCTATTGTAAATAGCTGCATAGCACACTGCTATGAACATCAGGGTGCACAGGCTCTTTCGAATTGGTGATTCAGGATGCTTAGGGTATAATCCCAGTGGTGGGATTGCTGGATCAAAAGGTAGTTCTGTATTTAGTTGTTTGAGGCAATTCTCTACTGTTTTCCACATGGTGGCACCAGTCTGCATTCCCACCAACTGTGCACTAGGGTTTCCTTTTCTCCACAACCTCGCCTATTGAGAGCTCTTTTTTAGCCATTTTACCTTTCTAGGTCTCCTCATGACCATTCTATATGCTACGGATGATTACATGGCAGATAAGTAGATTCAATGTATATATTTATAATCTGATTTTTTAAAGGCAGATTAATGTGTAATTAAACAGTGAGAGCTATCTTCTTCCATTTACTTTAGCAAACCTGCCTGCAAATAGCAGTGGAAGTGTAAAATATGTCCTTTCTAGCCCTGGATTTTCACCACTGATCTTATTCATGATACCCATCTCTGAAGCTCAACAGATAATTATGCATAGAGGTCTGCCTGAAAATAGAGATATTAAATTTATGTGACCTGATTACCCACTTTTTCTTTTGGTCAAAAACAGACACACACATGCAGGATTACTTTCTCTCCATACACTCATACCCTTCCCCCATCCTATAACATAATTTGCAACACAGCTCTGCAAAGACGGATGGACCTCATACCCAGCGTAGATTTTACTGGGGCATTTTGGGTAGAGTTAAATGTTCCTTCTTAACCAATCACAAACACCACAATGTATTCCTACTTCATAAGTCTTCCTCAGGAAGACTTGTGTCCTGGAAAGCATTCATATGTACTGTGATTTACTTTGCTACTCCATCTGATCAGGCTGTGACTGGCTACAATAGAACTGCTTGATATTTCATATAGCTGTTTTCATTCCTGATATAGAACAACAGGCATAATATTGAACAATTTTGTTCTTGCTGATTTACTATTGCCCAGGTTTGAGAGGTGTGTATTTGGCATGCCTTTAGAAATAAAATTGTGGCTTGCTACCATTTATTTTATTTCATAATGCTGAAAAATTCCTGAATATTGACTTATAAAAAGATGTTTTACGATTTTTTCTTCTCTCTCTTTCCCTCTCCCTGCCTCTCCCTCCTCCCCTCCCTGTTTTTTCTGTTTCTCCTATGTAACCCTCCTGTACTCCCTTTCAATTTTGAGTTTCTAAAAAGGTCAAATACTTAACTAACACAATTAATTTAATTACTTTGTGTTTTGAAGGAGACTTTACCAGTCAAAATATGCTTCAATTTTAGAACATCAAAATCTCAAGGTTATAATTAAAAGGACCTTTTTATAATTATTAGCTTCTCCTCCCCAATTAAATAAACACACACAGCTTTTAATTTAACAAACAACAAAATTAACCAAAAAACCCAACTTCATGCTCAAAGACTGCTCCATTTTCATTTGAGTTTTCAAAAACACCTGTGAAAGCTGTGCTTCTAGGTTTTTTCCAAGTATATATTTATTTTCTCATTTTTCCTTATCTAAAAATAATTGAGGGGTTGAAATATAAGTATTCTTTCCTACTCTTTGTTTCTAACATTCTATGGAAATAAATACAAACTTTTAAGATTATATATCTTTAAAAAAACAGGTTAGTTTTATTTACTATAATATGTTTATTTCATTTAGTATTCCTGTTTAATTCATAGCTCAAAGGTAATCATGTGGGTTGGAGGGGTGTCTAATTAGACTTCTTGCTCCTAGTTCTGCCAGAACTGAGAGTAGGAATGAAAAAATTTTCTTCTGGTAATTTCCCACTGGATATTTGAGTTCTCATGAAAGGAATATTGTACATTTATTTTCTTTTGGCTTAGAAATGGTTTACTGTAACTTTTTCGAAGCCCTCCAGACAGAGCAGCAGTTTTCTCATACTATTTTCAGTGATTGTTTTCCATAATTAAATTCATGTTTTTCTTCTCCTGTGGAGAGATTTTATAAAATAAGAGGCAGCCTCCATAAATATTTATAATTTTTATTTCATGTTAGCAAACAAACCTATACATTTGAATATGCTTCATTTTCATATTTTACCTCTTGTATTATTTGTACTTGTGCTTTTTCACACACTATTTTACACATTTAATATATGACTTGGTTTTGTTTTATATTTTACAAAATAAATGTAAACACCCTAATATCCAGAACTCTACCTGTCTAGGTTCATGTATACCTATCTCCAACAGCGTGAAAGAACAACTCTCTATGTTTCAGGTTGCCTCTCTCAGTACCTGTGAAAACTGCACAGCGGTCAAGACTCAGGGCTGAAGCCCTTCTCCTCATTTGCCCATTTTTTTCTCAGCCCCCAAAAACATTTTAAAGGCCTCCTCCTCTGAGAAGACATCTTCCCATTCTAGCTCTCGTAGACTCTTCCCCTTCCTTGAATATCTTTTGCACTAGGACTCTGAAGCACTGGTTTTAGTTATTTTGTATCATCAGTGTCCCCTCTTTAAGTACATGGTATGATTCTGAAGAAATGAGTTTCTTGCTATGCTTCTGTGTTTGGAGAATCATATGCAATGGATTGTAAACACATTGGGGGTGTTATTACTTTTTAAAATTCAGAATACTACAGTACATCATATTGCCAAATACATAAGACTTTTTTGTTTTGAATTATAAAGATTATTTAGAATATAATTCTTTCAAGTTTTTAAGGTAGGAATAATTGGGCCATAGAAAAGTAATTGTTAAAATTCCTTACTTTCTTTGATTATAGTCGTATCTCATAATACATATTTCCTCTTAAGTAATACATTGAAATTTTATATTTTATATCCATACTCATATGTCTAAATCACTTTTTATTTTAAGAAGTAGCTGTTGCCTAGTGAATCATTACATGTAAATAAAACTATTATTCTTTTCATAAAATAGATCACATACTAACTGTAAGTTCAAATATGCTACATTGTAATAAATCTTGAGAATCTTCTTGACATAAATTCAGCGTTTGCTGGAGGATATTAAAATCCTGCTATAACTAATAAAATACACATATTCATTATTTTTTCTGCTCCATCTCCCCACAAAACCACACAATTTAAACACCCCCAAGAAGAACTGGGATATAATTTCTGGGAACTATTATTGTCATCTGTGCCAGATTAAGTTTAACTGAAAAGGTCCTAAATTAGTTAACCCCTTTCTTAAATTTACTCAAGCCAAAACTTCTATAAAAGTTTCTTCTAGCTTTAGCAATTTCCTTGTACTCACATAGTATTCTATATTTGTTCTAAGACAAGATGAAAGGCAATACATATCTAATTTCGTCACTACTTAAAATTGATTCTAGGTGGTAATAATATTTTATTTTCAAAAACAATTGTATTCTGGATCTTCACATTTAATGAGAATATGAGTAGTTGCATTACTTAACACCCTCACTGGATCAGAGTAAGCTTTCAGTTTATTTATTTTTCAAGTTATCTAGCTCTAAGCTGAAGGAAATCTGCATGAAGGAACAAGGATATGATTATTTAAGTGCAAACTTTTTCTATCTTGCTCAGACACCAAAGGGAAGGAAGCCTTGCATGTATAGAATTTTTGACCTCTAAGAGTTTACTTTTCCAGAGTATTTTATTTGTAAAGTTATTATGGTATCACACACAAACATTACCTACTTAAGATCGAAAATACTGTTGTTATGGTTTTGGCTCTATAACCTTAAGGTTGTAACCGAATCTGTTTAGGCTTCACCTTTATAATCATAAAATAAAAGAGGTTATGTTCAAGATAATTTTTAAGGTCACTTTAAAAATTTCATCAGAGAATACATGTTCACTAACACTGAAATGATCTATTAGAGATTGGAAATGTGATTCTAAAATGTCTTTCTACTGTTCATTTCTCCTGGAGATGCAGTATGGAAACTATTAGTTTTCAACAAGTTGGAAAAGTCAAGACATATAATTTGGAGTAGCTATGCTATCTTGGTGTAGAACTGGAATGGGTGGAGAGAACTAAGGAAGACTATCCAGACTAGGAATTTGTGTAGTTCCTTCTCTACTTACAATTTTTATTAATTGTGTTATTGCTCTGTTGGTGCTCTTAATACACCTTGAAATTGAGCTCTTACAGAGGTTTGAAGGGCAGTATGTAGCTTTTACATTAGCAGGCTTGATCCATTTGTTCAAATTATATTTATTGAATGTCTATGTGGAAACTGCCCAGCAATTTCTCAGCTCATTCACTGATTAGTTTTCTCATGTCAGGCAAGTTATTTAACTTCTTTAAATTTATTTCCTCATTTGTAAAGATAGAGTTCTGAAGACTAAATGAGATTACACACATACACACACAGAGCTTTGAGCCTAGAAGATAGTGAGCATTCAATAAATGCTAGGACTGCTAGTTCCTGTTGCTGTTACTCAAACATTTGCATATCAAATATATAGGCCAAGGACTTAAGAGTAACTAATCTTTGGAAAAACAGTTTTCAATAAAATTTGATAAGTGGACAAAATATTTGGGCATTTTCTAGATCCTACATTGTCAGATATGCTATATAGATACTAAAACATTTCACAATAAAAAATTTTGTTATTATGGCTCTCAGTATCCTCAAATTGTATGTAAAATAATTGTATTTCTAAAGGCATTTCTTTGCATGTTTTCTGTCACCATGAGTATATGAGTAACAAAATAATAAGGGACATACTTTATTTTAACATAAGTTATTAATATTAATCTAAATAGGTAATTATGACTCTTGCTTTATATCCCAGGGGAGTATATCTTTATATAGTAACAATATCAATGTTGTTATGCACTAACAAGTAAAACCGGTATTGTTGAAGTCAGTCTTGTTATAAAGATGTTTAACTTTTTAAAAATTTATATTTTTTTCAATTGTAGTTGACATTCAATATCACAGTAGTTTTAAGTGTATAGCAGTGTTTAGGCATTTATATAACTTATGATGTGATTCCCCTGATCAGTCTAGTAATTACTGAAGATATTTAACTTTTGATAAGAGATATTTATCAATAGTTCAAAATGTCTTAAGTCAAGTTGGGCTCTTTAAAAACTAAATCTTTTTTTTGTTGTTGTTGTTCAAGTACAGTTGTCTCCATTTTCCCCCCACCAAGGGGTACTAATTCTTTATAAATGCCCCTTATTCCACCATGCTATTATTTGGGACAAATTAATTCATATCTCTGGGCTTTACCTGAAGAATAAAAAGTGTATATTTTATTATCTCCCAAAATCTCTTTTACTTCAAAAAATATGCTTTTGTAAATAGAGTCAATCATTTCAAATATAATTTTATTTACTGGGTTGGCCAAAAAGTTTGTCTGTTTGTTTTCTGTAGATGGCTCTCATAGTGCTTAGCTGTCTTTAACTTCATTCAAAACAATTTTGTTAGATTGTATTTTGACAGCTGTCATGTCAGGGTGCACTTAAAAAAGTTTATTAAAATTGGTGAATTTTTGTGTAGCTATTTTAATATTGAAGATGGAAGAAATACACATTTTCAACATATTATGCATTATTATTTTAAGAAAGGCAAAAATGCAACTGAAACACACACAAGAAAGGTTTGCTCAGTGTATAGAGAAAGTGCTGTGACTGATTGAACGCATCAGAAATGGTTTGCAAAGTTTTGTGCTGGAGAATTTCTCACTGGATGATGCTCCAGTTGAAGTTGATAGCGATTGACTCCAGACATTAATTGAGAACAATTGACATTCCGCCATGTGGGAGATAGCTGACACTGAAATACCCAAGTCAGTAAAGTTATTGGTGAAAATGAAAAAAATGTGCCTTTTATTTTATGGAACAAACTAAATGGGCTTTATGGCTAACTCAATAATAATAAGAATAAAAAAATACATGGGAGATGAGAAAGCCTAAGCAAAAAGAAAGGGCCCTAAAACCTACCAATACTATATGACAAATAAATAATAGAGTAATTTAGAAGAAAATCTTGGGACATGGCAGCTATATGTACTTTTAAGTCAATGTTCCTTGATCTGGAAAGATGTTCCAATACTATATTGGAATGACTAGAAAAGAATTTGGTGAAAAAAAAGAGTGAAAAACTATTCTAATGCAGGCTCAGTTAAATCTATATTACAGAGAGCTTACTTTTTTAACATTTTATTTTGACTCTGTTACAGATGTTCCCCTTTTCCTTCTTGTTTGCCCACCTCCACCCAATCCCAACCCTTCCTTCCCTCTGGTCATCATCACATTTTTGTCTATGTCTATGGGTTATATATAAATGATCTTTAGCTAATCCCTTCACCTTTTTTAATTATTTGACCAAGTAGGTAAAAAGATATACTCAGGAAAGATAGGATATTAAAGAAACAAATTGAGGAAGATACAAGTAAGTGGAAGCATATGCCATGTTCATAGATTGGAAGAATTAACATCATTAAAATCTCCATACTACCCAAAGAAATCTGTAGATTCAATGCAATTTCTATTAAAATACCAATGACATATTTCACAGGTCTAGAACAAATATCCCCAAAATTTATATGGAACCAAAAAACAACCCTGAATATTCTCAGCAATATTGAGAAGGAAGAACAAAGTTGGAGGTATCGCAATACATGACATCAAACTGTGCTAAAGGTCATTGTAATCAAAATGACCTGGTATTGGCTTAAAAACAGGCATATAGATCAATGGACTAGAACAGAAAGCCCAGAAATAAACCGACATCCTTATGGTTAATTGATATTTGATAAAGGAGGCAAGAACATACAGTGGAGTAAAAAGTCTCCTCAGTAAGTGGCATTGGGAAAATTGGACAGGTATATGCAAAAATAAATGAAATTAGACCACCAATTTATACCACACACAAAAATGAACTCAAAATGGATAAAAGACTTAAATGTAAGTTGCAAAACCATAAAAATTCTAGAAGATAACATAGGCAATAAAATCTCATCCATCTCTTTTAGCAATATTTTTGTCAATGTATCTCCTAAGGCAAGGGAAACAGAGGAAAAAATGAACAAATATGACTACATCAAACTCAAAAGATTTCTGCACAGCAAAAGAAACCATCAACAAAATGAAAAGACAATCCACTCTGTGGTAGAACATATTTGCCAATGATACATCTAATAAGGGGTTAATTTCAAAAATTTATGAAGAACTTCTGACCATTGCGCTGAGGGAAGGAATACGGCAGGTGAAAAACTTGAAAAGGAAAGAGCTGTGATCCATCCTACCTCCCAGAACATACTTTCTTCTAAGGAACCACAGTTGTGTGGATGCGGGTAGACTTTTTAAACTGGGACGAGTTACTCCAGCATTTTTACCTGCATGTTCCGAGTCAGTTGGGCGCATCAGTTCTTTCAGCAAAACCTGCCTTAGGCACTTAGCCTTTCGTGGCTCAGGTGTGCCTAGACAAAAAAAAAAATGACCCAAATGGAAGAACATATCAAAGCTCCAGAAATAATACAACTAAGCGATGAAGAGATAGCCAACCTATCAGATGCATAGTTCAAAGCACTGGTGATCAGGAAGCTCACAGAATTGATTGAATTTGGTCACAAATTAGGTGAAAAAATTAAGGCTATGCTAAGCCAAATGAAGGAAAATGCACAGGGATCCAACAGTGATGGGAAGGAAACTGGAACTCAGATCAACGGTGTGGACCAGAAGGAAGAAAGGAACATCCAACCAGAAAAGAATGAAGAAACAAGAATTCAAAAAACTGAGGAGAGGCTGAGGAATCTCCAGGACATCTTTAAATATTCCAACATCCGAATCATAGGGGTACCAGAAGGAAGAGCAAGAAATCAAAAACTTATTTTAACAAATAAGGAAGGAGAACTTCCCCAATCTTGCAAAGGAAATAGATTTCCGGGAGGTCCAGGAAGCCCAGAGAGTCCCAAAGAAGTTGGACCCAAGGAAGCACACACCAAGGCACATCATAATTACATTAGCCAAGATGAAAGATGAGAGAATCTTAAAAGCAGCAAGGGAGAAGGAGACAGTTACCTACAAAGGAGTTCCCATCAGACTGTCAGCTGATTTCTCAAAAGAGACCTTACAGGCAAGAAGGGGCTGGAAAGAAGTATTCCAAGTCATGAAAGGCAAGGACCTACATCTCAGATTGCTCTATCCAGCAAAGCTTTCATTTAGAATGGAAGGGCAGATAAAGTGCTTCTCAGATAAGGTCAAGTTCAAGGAGTTCATCATCACCAAGCCCTTATTATATGAAATGTTAAAGGGACTTCTCTAAGAAAAAGAAGATAAAAATATGAACAGTAAAATGACAGGAAACTCACAGTTATTAACAACCACACCTAAAATAAAAACAAACTAAGCAAACAACTAGAACAGAAACAGAACC
>JAPYXV010004104.1:0-11657 GCA_028533065.1 Trachops cirrhosus
TTCAAAATCTTCACCCCATCTCCTCACAGATCTTTGTTGATTTTTTAAAAAAGATAGTTACATTGCTATTTGGTTATTTGGATATGCTGAATTTAGTTACCAGGTTGGTGAGAAAACACTTAAATATCTATAGTTCCATCACAAAAATAGCTTATCTAGAAAACAGATGGCTCTCCTGTTTTAAAGACTGGCATTCCTAAGAGGAATTACTTTTGGTTAAAAGTACATGAATTCATTTCATCACTATACAGCTTCTCCTTTGTGCTAAGTAGAGTTTTAGAGCGCTTTTAGGCATCAGGTGTAGAGCAGTGATTAGGACATTTTCTTTCCCTCATGCAGCCTGTATTTTAGATGTGGATTTTCAGTATTAACTTCCAATATGCTTTCTTGCTTTTAAATGAACAGTTTAATCTTTATACACTGTAAACGAAGAATGTCACTGCAGTGGCACCTGCATGTAAGGGCAGCAGCAAGTGAAACTAAATAACACCTAACTGTTTCAATTCACTCTTGAGTGACTGTGAAAGAATAAGGAAAAGCCCAATGTCTAGGTTATTAAAGGAGAACATGTGAAAACCCCATGGCACTCAGAATTATGCAAATTGAGTTAACAATATTTTAATTAATTGTACTGAATGTGACAGTCGAAATTTTATCCTATCTTTAGGAAAATCCTCAGCATCTTTCCTTGATTGTCTGTTTTGATAAAATAGTTGATTTCCTAAGAGCAAGTTATAAATAAATAGCATAAATAACCTAGTTCATAATAAGTACTTGGAAAAGGGTATAATCATTGTGAACACATACAAAGAACTCAGCATTCACATTATTATGATGATTCAACTCATCTTTCTAACCTTTCTTTGTTTGGCGACCTTATTAGTTGTCTGTGTGGTAGGACATGTGAGTGCATTATTTCATAACCTTCTGAGTGCTAAGTTTTGGATTGTTTTTTAATTAGCATTTTAATTGCTCATCAGAGTAATTGAAGACAGAGTCAGAAAATAGAGCATTTGCTAATCCCTTTGGTACCAGTCGATGATAAGTTTTCCCAAGGTCAAGTGCCTTCTGGTTGTACTAATGGAAGGTTGCACTCTGTTTTAAGCTCCTTGACATATGATATGGAATTGCTGGGGCTGGTATCTTTGAGAGTAAGGGATTTCACTTCCTTCTTCCTTCTTGACTCTTTGGTTTATCCAAAAAAAAAAAAGGAGGGGAGGAGGAACTTTATTATTTTACAATTAATAGATAGCAGACTTATAAAATATTGCCTGTGATCAAAGGTAAGTCAGATTAGACATTTTCTACTTTAGTTGAGATGTGAACCTGTTGGACCAATGCTGGGCTGTTTGTGAACAAGAGAGATATTTGATAGGATATTTATTTATTTATTTATTTAGAAAATATATACTGAGTGCCTTCCATGTTGCAAACACTAGGCTGGCAAGGGGCAAGATAAAAGTTCTAAGTATCAAAGAAAGAGTAATCATTTATCTTATTTTATATATGACACAGGGAACTGTTCCCACCTTCCACTAAAGTGGAGTATAAACAAATGAAAGATGCATCTGCCAAATGGCGCGTAGGAGCAAGCGCAGTGTGTTACGGTGGCTAAGTGCTCAGCCTCTGCCGTGAGGCTGCCGAGGTGCCAGGATTACCATCTACTTGCTGTGAGTGCTCCCCGTGCTCAGTGTCTTCAGTGATGTGATGGGGATAGGGAGATGTGTCTCAGAAGACCATGGTGAGGATTCAGTAAATTAATGTTTGTAAAGGGTTTAGAACCATGTCCGTAACATTCCAGTAATTCCTTTTCCTTTTCTTATCTTGACAATGATCACATGATTAGCCAGGATTGACACCCATAGCGTGAAGACCAAGATTTCATGGCAAAATTGGTGTTGCTGTTAAAAAGTAAACATTCTTCTCTTAGCTCTGAAAATATACCCCTGATCATTCTTGCTGATTTGAGCTGCTTAGCTACTCCTTTACGAGGATGTGAAAATTTTCTTATTCATAGACCCATGCCTGCCTTCTGGTGAATGTGACAGTATGTCTTTACACAGAGCTTTAAGAAAACCAGTATGCCAGTATCCAGATTTAGACAGTGAATAAATTAGGCTAGTTTGGCTTTCTGGAAGAACTGTCTACTTTACCAAAAGTGAGTGATGAGAATGAAGGTCACAGCAAAACAATGGAGTGTTAAAGAATTGATCCAAACCCAACTGAAAAAATATTAGTTCCTCGGCCAATTTGGATTGTGTCAATTCAAGTTAAGCACTTGACAGAGTAACAGGAGATATCCGAGGAATGAGTGAACAGTCAGTGTGTCCCAAATAGCAGATATTTTTTTTAGGCAACACAGCAAACTATTCCTATATCTTTTCTTCCTCTTTTAATTCCAATCTTCCTGCTGTTCAGGTTGACAATCTTCTCCCCCTACATGCAACCCTAAAAACAAGTACAATATTTTTCACTATGGACAATTAGTAGTCTCTCAATCCTGTGTTTTCACTTTTTTTATTATTTGTAAATTGCTGTCTGAGTTAAGTTTGCTTGCTATGCCAGCACAGTTTTATGGCTATCATTAATAAATCAACAAACAACAAAGGTTGGCAAGGATGTGGAGAAAAGGGAACCCTTGGTGCACTGTTGGTGGGAATGCAGACTGGTGTAGCCACTGTGGAAAACAGTATGGAATTCCCTCAAAAAATTAAAAATAGAACTCCTTTTTGACCCAGTGACTCCTTTGTTGGGAATATAGGCTAAGAATTCCAAAACACCAATTCAAAAGAATCTGCTCACCACTATGTTCATAGCAGCACTATATACAGTAGCCAAGTGTTGTAAACAGCCTAAGTGCCCATCAGTAGGTGAATGGATTAAAAACTGTGGTACATGTACACAATGGAATACCACACAGCAGAAAGAAAAAAAGAAAAGGAATTCATATCCTTTGCAACAGCATGGATGGAACTGGAGACTATTATACTAAATAAAATAAGCTGGTTGGCGAAAGACAAATATCATATGATTTCACTTATAAGAGGAATCTAATGAAAAAAAAAAACAACTAACAAGAGAAACATAACCAGAGACATAGAAACAGGGAACAGACTGACAGCAGCCAGAGGAAGGGGGAGGGAAATAGTGGACAGAAGGGGAAAGGATCACTCAAAGAACGTGTATGAATGACCCATGGACATGGACAATGGTTTGGAGATTAACTATGAGACTGGGGGTGGACTGGGCAGAGGAGGGCAAAGAGGGAAAAACTGGGACAACTGTAATAGAATAAACAAGTATAAAAAATAAAAATAAATGTGAAAAAATATTCCCCTGGCCCTTTTCTCCAACCTCATCACTCTCCCTAAACAACTTATGCCTAGAAGTCCTAGAGTTGCTTTGCTTAGAATTTGGTTGAGGTGATAAAATACCTACAGGAATATTTTCTTAGCATATAATATTTCCTTGTTATATCTTCATTTAGTTTTTCAACCATTATAATTTTAATAGAACACTCTTCATCCCACTTAGATCTTTTACCCTGGATGTGCTTTTAGCTGATATTACTGCCCTTCTTTTTGGTTCAAGTCTCCTTCATATTCTTACTTTCATTTATTAATATATTACTTTGGGGTGAGTGTCATATAAACTGCCTGCTAGTTGGATAGTGGTTTGAGCAATATGATACTCTTCATTTCATGATAGGAGAGTTTTTCTCTATTTAAATGTGTTGATAGTATTGATGTATTTAGTTTATGCCTGTCAATTCTTAAATTTTTAATTACAGAGCCAGTAAAAAGTGGAAAGAGACAACACTGTGTCTCTTACTGATCAAGGTAGTTCTCTCTCTTTCTTCTGTTTATTTTATCTTCAATACATCAAGTGTGTTTTAAGTTTTATATACTTAGACTGTAGTGTAAAGATGTGCGACTTTGGATTCATCAGCTTTCCCACCCAGATTTTTCATGCTGACGTGTGAGTCAGAGTAATTTCTTGATGGGAAATGCACTGGTGTTGACCCCTGTCCCACAGAGAAATTGTGGGCACCCATGCCTATGCAGTTTGTGTACTCTGGCAAAGGAACAGTGTCCTCATTTTGATGCGCTTATAGCTTCTAAAATGTTTTCCTGGGTCATTAGGTTGATGAAGGGGAGTTTCATTTCTGTTTTTAAAGTCACAATAAAATATCCCTCCAGTTGTTTTGTTAAAGTAATACCATCTCTGCTCAACTTTTGAAATGTTCATTTTTTTCAGATCAAAGCCACATCAGTGTGGCCATCAATAGGTTATGTACATACAAAACATGTTGTCTTCTCTGATGGAAAGGGGGTGTGTACTATTATACCTGGGTTTTTTTCTTGGTGCTAGTAAGTGGCCTAATGACCTGTTGTAGATCAAATTCATGTGACGATGTTCTACCATCCAAGGCTTGACCAGTGCTTTGGAATACAGCCCATAGAGTATGGTGAACATCTTTGTATCCCTTAGAGCACTTAATCTACCTAACTCAAAGTTCTGGACAAACAACAGGTATCCATCCTTACCTGAGATCTGGTTATTTCCAGGGCAGTCATAATTTCCCTTAGATTAAGGATTGACTTTGCTATAAAGATAACAACCTAAAACTCTCAGGACCTAATATCAGATAATGTCCATTCAATATTCAGCTTCTCCATATCCTACTTGTGTGTACTACATACCCTAACTGAATACATATGTATAATACATATATGTATATATATATACATGCATATGTATTCAGAAAGGAGAATTAGTTCTGTTAGGTGTACTAATATACCTAATAAAATGCTATACTAATAAAATTCTAAGCTCATAGAATAGAAGTTCATACAAGTCCTCAGGAAGGCATTCCTATGGAGAGCTAAGATAACATAAAGTGACTTAAATTCTATATGGATTGTCTAAGCATATACTGTGTACTCAGCACCAAACTAGCACTGGATATATTGAAAAAGAAAGAGCTGATTTTCTTTTAAGCTTTTCAATGAAAAATACTGATGCAAATAAACCTTTATTAGTGAACATATGAAACTTTTGTATAAGCAATTATATGTTCATAATGCGATTATGATTTTGTCACAAAATTTATTACACATTGGGGAGAGGGAACATGCCACCATTATGTAAAAACAATATGGAGAAGAGATCTATTTGGAAAGAATACCCATTCCTGAGGTCTCTCACCTAGAAACAAATTCTGTATCTTAGGCAGAAAGCAAGGCCTTTAAGGCATAGACCTTGGTATGTACAATGTAGAAATCTCGGTTTATCTGAACCACGGTGTTACCTTCATGTCTAGAAACAGTGCCACAGTACCTGCTTCATATGTCTTGAGATACAGTTACTATATCTGGAGTGGTGGTTATAGGATAAATCTGAGTTATAGGATAGAAAACTTCAGATTTTGTGTATTAACCTCTATCAACCAACTATTAAAATACTAAAATCTTGTATTTCCTTTGAGTTTGGTAATGTCTTTGAAATATTTCATTCTGTCTCAGCAATGTTAAGGTGTTATAGGATAGGGTTATGTTGGTTTGTTGTTTTTCTTTTTGTTTATATTATAACTACAGAGAAAAAGAACACTCTAGAACCAAAATGGAGGTGGCAGTGAGCTGAAGTAAGAAAACCTCAAGAATCAGGCTTTCCATGTTTTTTGGAGATTTCCTTTCCAGGAATTAAAGCTGGAGATTATGAGTGAAATTTTGTTAATCAACACACACACACACACACACACACACACACACACACAGAACAGGAAACAAAGAGAATGGATCTGGATCTCACAGTTTACAATTTATTGTGAGGGACAAAAGGCAAATAAATAAGTCAACAGATATTTAATTATAAATTAAAATAAATGCTACAAAGGAAAAGTTCAGGGAGTAATACAAATCAGCCTAATTTATTTTAGGGGATCAAATAATTAGTCTCAGAGAAAAAATGACATTTCAGCTGAGCCTTGAGAGATGAGCGGGGTTTTAACAAGGCAGAGAATAAAGATCGTAAACAACCCGTGTGAAGGATGTGAGCTGGGAAAGATGCAGTGCCTCCGAGTCACTGAAGAAAGCCCCTGTAGCCGGGGAGTCCCCAGTAAGGGAAGAGTGCCACGAGCTGGAGACGGCAGAATGGCAGGTGTATTTTTTCCCTGTGGCCGCCATAACAAAGTACTACAAACTGGTGGTTTTAAACAATACAAATGTATTCTCTTGTATTGGCGGCTGGAACTCTGAAATGAAGGTGTTGGCTGGGCCAGGCTTTATCTCCAAGTTTTGGGTGATTGTTGGAACTCCTTGACACTACTTGACTTGCAGCTACAGAATTCCAGTCTCTGCCTGTCTTCCCTCTGTGTGTCTTCACATGGTGTTGTCTCTCTGTGTGTGTCTGTTCCTGTGTCTCTTCTCCTTTTATGAAGGCACCATTCACATTGGGTTAAGGAACTACCCTGCTTCAGTGTGACCTCATTTTAATATACATCTTAATTACACCTGCAAAGACCCTGTTTTCAAATGAGATCACATTCACAGATACTAGGGATTATTATTTCAATAGTTTGTGGGGGTGGACAAAATTCAACCCACAGCAGCAAGGTTGATAGGCTGTGTTAAAAAAATTGTTTTATTCAATGGTGAGCCATTGGAGTGCTTTAAACAGAGGCCTGGCATGATCTGACTTATTTTAGACTGTATAATTCCATTTACATGGCATTATAGAAAGAATAAAACTATAAGGACAAAAATCAGCCTAGCAGTTGCCGATGAATAGGGGTAAGGGGTCATAAGTCAACTACAAAGGGGCACTAGAAAATTTGGGGAGCAGACAGAAATATTTCATATCTTAATTATGATATGTTTTTCAACATTTATAGATGTGCAGATCTGAAAAGGTCAACTTGTACTTTATATAAAGAATATCTCAATATCAAACAATGAGAATGGACACAGATTGAACCTTGCTCTGGTAGTCTGCTTAAGACAAGGCTGTGCTTAGATTAGGGTGGTGCTATGTTCTTGGCACTCTCCGGCACTGCCATGCAGAGCCTGCTTCAGGAATCAGGTATTAATTTGTGAGCTCCTTCGTGTGATAGCTTGCTGAAAATAGCTTTTGATCACAAGGGAGGTGAAGGGAGACGTTCAGAAGCTGAAGGGCCTCATGGGTCCAGAGGAGGGCCTATGTGGAGGTCAGGGGGTGCTGGTTTCACAGAAGAGATGAAACAAATTGCACAGCTTTCCCAAGGGTCCTTACTGTTCAGGATGATTAAGGAGAAGGAAAATGAAGATGCTTCTGAAGGAAAGAAGCGAGCCGAACGAAGCAAGTCACTGTCCCATGTAAGGTGAAGGTCAGTCCGTTGGGGTATGTAGAGGAGAAACTGGGGACCACAGGTAGCAGGGATTCACTCTTCCTCTCCCAGAAGTTGCCAAGGAATAGCTACCAAAACCTGCTCTCCCACAGCTGTGCTTTTGCAATGTGAACTCTCTAAGAAAGACTAATGATGATCTAGAAGTGTTCATTGATAGTGAGGAGGAGGAAATTTGCAAAAACAGGGTGTTGTGGAAGAAGTGAATCTTACATCTTTGTTTATCTTATCATACTCACTTCTGTTTATTGATGTACTTTATTTAGGGCAAGAAAACATTTTCTAACTTTTTCTGTTAAGTTAAAAAAAATACTTTTTTTTCTATTTCCAGTCTTGCTGATAGGAGAAATAATCAGTTAACACCCTTTAAGACATTTTACTGCCATTGGTTCATGAACTAGACTACACTCTAATAGGAGACAGTGTTGGACCAATGGAATAAGGTGTCATTTTAAAGATAATTCATATGAATAAAAATATTTTACAGATACATTAATAGTCACACTAACTCCAGAGGTTAGCATAGCAAAACTCCAGAGTTTAATTCCAGCCCTATGAATTAATAGTTATGTGATCTTATACAAGTCTGTATAACTTTCTTAGATAAGATATCCCCTCTATATTTATCATGTGTAATATACTATATATATGCATGTATATGTTATCTAATTAATAAGTTTTAGTATTGAATTTATTCTACACAGACCACTTCATAATGTCTAACACTTGCTTTTCACTTCATAAATCCTTACTTCCCTTTTTACTTGCCTTTTCTCTGTCTCTCTACAAGAGAATGTAAAAGCTGTAAGAAGAATTTATTTAATATCTGACCTCAGTGTCTGGTAATGATAATAAATATTTTTTCAGGTAATAAACAAATGAGCAAGTGATTGCGAGTACTACCACCTCTTCGCTCAGTCAGTAGTAAGTAGGTTAACAAAGTATGAAATTTCTGAGAAGCATGATTTCCTTGCTAGCTCTTCCTTGGAAACGATCAAAGGCTTTGCCTAAGATCCAAGTGAAAATAAAGGCTTTCAAAACTTAAATTAAATGAAACTCTTGTTCTTGCCCCATCAAGTGAAATAATAGAAAGCTAGGTTATCAATAGTTGGGAAGAGGGAGCAAAGCCTAGGAGAGCATCCTCACCCAAATGTTTGTATAGCTATTTTACTTTGGACATTGCCTGAAGCTCCAACATATAGAGATATTCATGAATAATGGAATGGGAGAATGAGAAAGAACTTTTCTTTATTTGTACTCTTATTCACCATAAGAAGTGAATGTTCCCAGAATAAGGAAGAGTGGATGGCTCTCTTGATTTTGAATTCTGGCTCAGTTATCAACTGATCCTGTCTCTTCAGCAAAAAAGTAGACAGCTTTATTCATTCATCCCTTTGATTGACCTAATCTAAATAAATTCTCTGAGTTTTGTGCATTGCTGCAAATCTTTCTTCTTCCTTCAAACATGATGATGTCTTATTGGCATGTTTAATTACATGACACCTTATGATTCTCTTGCTGGGGAATCTTCAGGTCAAGGGTGTTCTCTGGAAGAAAGTGAATTGAGGGGACAACACATACTCCTGGTAATTCCCACATCCTAGAAAGAGCTGAGTGAGCTCTACGAGGGAAGCTATGGATTTAACCCTCTGATTCTCCAGGCTGAAAACCTCTCTGTGTGTTCATTCATTAAAGAGTGAATAGACAAAACATGGCCTCCATATCCTCAAGGCTGAACTGGACTTGCGTCCCCTGATTCACTGCTGGATGACACTCTAATAATTCCTCCTGGACATCATGTTGTTACAAAATGTACATCGTAAAAGCACTAAATACCTATTTGTAGCAAGATCAAAACTGGCAAGACATTTGTTCATGGGAATATTTTTTATTCGTGGTTGGGGAATTAAGTCCAGTTCTGCTTCTCATTTTGTTTTCTTCTCTTGTAATTACACACTATATAAGATATGCTAATTTACAAATACATGTTTTCCCATCCTCACATGCACTCCTGCTAGGGGGCCCCCTTTTTTCCCCTGGTAGAGCCAGTTTTGAGTCATCTATACAGGTTTGCAGAGAACACCATCTTCACTCTCACCTAATGTGATCTGAGGCACAGAAACGTGTGTCTGGTGTCTCCTAACTCTTTAGGAGATACTGTCCTGAGGTGGTTGGGATGAGTTCATAGTTTGCTTTTTTTCCTGTACTGAGATATATGTATGTTTTTTTTAGATCTATTTTTTAACATAAATGATTTTCTATCTACTCCTCTCCCCTCTTCTCTTTGAAGATGTAGCCTATGTTTGCGCTTCACTTACAGATTCCTGAATTTTTATAAAGAGAAAGAGACTCGTGCCCCAATCCCCATTCAGTTGGAACCACTCGAGGGGGAAGTTCCAGGAGAAGGAAGAACGCACAAGTTTTGTTCTTATTACCTTCCATGGTCTACCTTGCCCTACTGTAGAAATACATACATGACTATTGTGAGTATTTAGCACCTGCTTAAGTCCTATTTCAGTGGCCAATTTCTCTAAAGTATTCTGCTGCATTAATGATTTTAAATTTGCAATAGAATCTACCCCACTTTGACATCTTGACATTTTTTAATCTAAATAATCTCAATAATATCTTGGACCACTCTCTTAAAATAAATCTGCATGTCCTCATTAACATAAATACCAAAAGACTGAATAAACGTGTCTCTCAGCAGTGTTATTATTACTAAGTCACTTTTATTGACTGCAGATAACATAATTTGTCTATTATAGTGCAATAGTGAAAAAAAAACCATTAGTATTTTTAATCCAAAAAGAACCAGTGGACTCTTGACATGTTCATTGTGTATTAGCCACTAGGAAAAATAGAGAAAAATCAAATTAGAGCAATAATTAACTGTTCAAATATTAATAGTTTCTCTGGCTTCCCAAGCTAGTTTTTTTCCCAGTGTATTGCCCCACAGGGTGGCATTTACTTAGCCCCAAGTCATTTAAGGCTTTCCCACTTAGTAGAATAAGTTATTCCTGGGCTTGTGGCAGATGGTGCACTGGACATTCAAAGAATGTCCGGAGGAGCTTTGGCTCCGCCGAGTGCTGGCTGTGTAGGTCCGTCGGTTTCCTCATCTGTAAGATGGGTGTCATCCTCTTCCCAGGGAAACAACTTGTTCCACTTTCCCCAGGACTTGCACTGGTTTTGACCCTGAAAGTCCCACTGGCAGGTCTGACTTCGTTCAGTTTCAAGCAAACCAGGTTGTTTGTTCATCTTTAACTTTTGCCCTGCTTCACAGACTTGTGGTAGTCTCTACACGTGGAAGCAATTAAAGATATATTGGCAATAAATATTTTGATGATAAAATTAATATTAATGAATTAATATTCATTTCTTCTAACAGAAATGAGTATGTTTTCTACCACATTATGATATCTAAATAAAAATGCGAAACAACTTTGGACGCAGACAGGAAGCTAGGGTAGGAAAAATAGTTTCAGCTATGGTCAGCCACAGGGGTGTACTGCCCTCCATTGCTTCCCAACTGAGGCAGATTCTCTTTGCTGTAGAGGCTGAGGTTCGTCTGAGACAGCTAGACCAGAGTTGCAATTCCTGGCCACCCATTTTCAAGTTGCAAAACTTTGAGAAATTTACTTAAAATGTATAAATTGTAGTATATAATTTGTAAAATTCAGGGATCTTGAAAGATTATGTAAGTCAATGTCTAGTGAGTGAATGACATGGTGCTAGCCTCATAGATTTACCTTTATCAGAAAGATGGCTATCTGGCTTTTATTGTAATTAGCAATTGGGAGAACACTGGGTCAGTGACCAACATTCATATGACCAGCATAGAAACTTGTGGCCCGATAGAAGTCAAGTCACAGAAAAGAAAAAGGATAAATTTTGAAAATAGATGCATTTTCTTTTTTCTTTAAATATTTTATTGTAACTTTTTTCATTACCATTCATCCCTTTAGACCCTTTTATACCTGTATTCACTTTCCTCTGCCTTGCAATCACCACAATGTTGTCTGTGAAAAAAAAAAAAGAAAGAAAATAGGTACATTTCAGAGGTAAGTTAGGTTACAGGCTGAAAGAAATGGAGTGAATACAAAGAAAAACTAGATGCTAAAAATGAATTCAGGGTGCAGTTAAGAGATAGTTCAGGAGCTCAGTTTCTGGATACTGAATGGGTTAACTGCTGTCTCAGTTGAGTTCCACTGAGCAGTCCTACATGTGTTTTTGGTCCCCAAAGGAACTTTGGGACTCTATACCTATAAAATACTTT
>JAPYXV010004105.1:0-11655 GCA_028533065.1 Trachops cirrhosus
TTGAAGGGCTTATGATATTCTGCTGAAGTTCATTTGAAAGAGATTATTAAGACAGCTTGCACGCAACCAAACTTGCAGCCTCGGTCGTTGACTGAAAAAATGGTATGTGGAAAACATGATAGAAAAAAAATCGAGATTTCCAGACATCCAATTAATTAGATAAATGAGTTTTGAATGGGAAACTAAGCTCTCCCGTTAAGAAACACCATGCATGCTGTTTTGGGGCTGCGTCCTTCCAAAGAGCAGTGTTATGTGCCACTTTCTGGTGTTATAATGTCCCCGACTTTATCGGGAGACAGATTTAGAAAGTCTTCCCTTCAGAATATTTTGCATAGTTGGTGCCGTATCTACGGGGCTCTTCCAGAACCCCAGCCCCTTCTGTAATACCACGGCCAGTCGTGGGGCGTCAGGTCCTCTCTTCCATGTGAAACAAAGGAAGAGCTGCGTCGCTCTCCGCCACTCCCCAGGAGCCGGCCCCGTGGCAGACTCATCCACAGGCCCTCGGTCAGTGAATGTGCAACATCCTTAAAGAAAAAAACAACCTAAGTGATTATGTCCATTAGCTCTGGATACAAAAGGCATGTAGGGAGGCCTGGACGTGGGTGCATGGCAGTACATAATCAGTGAAACGGTGTTTGGACGCTGGCATGCTGTGACCAGCGGTTCCACTTGTGATTGGATTCCCGTAACAAACAGGGGTTTTTACTGCATTGTGCACGACGGTCTCCACAGCGACGAAGTTTCACCGTCGGACTCTCACAGGATCCCGCCGGATTCTCCCAGCCTCCTGCCGCTGCTGTACCTAATTTCCACAACGGGAGGGCTTCCCAGGGCGCCCATCTGTCATGGCGCCATTGTGAAGCTCCGAAGTCCGGCGCTCGGCGGGGGTCTCTGGTCCTACCCTCATCTGGTTACTGCCAAGGGTTCCTTTTTCGGAGGCATTAAGGGCTGGACCTGTCTCTTGCTCATTTGAGATGTTGGCAGAATTCAGCTCTTTAAGGTTCGAAGGCCAAGGTCCCTGTGTTCCAGCTGGCTGTACATTGAGGGCCACTCCCAACTTCGAGAGGTCACCTCGTTCCTTAGTCCATCTTCGGCTTGAGCCAAGCACGCTCACAGTGACATTGGGCCCAGGCTAATCTTCCTAGCTTTACCCTTAATCACATACGCACTGTCCCTTTTCCCAAGGAAGCTGACGCAGTCACACGTTCCCGGGATGCATCAGAAAGCCCCTCTGGGGGCCCATCACCCTGCCACCCACACTGGTAGACGGGATGAGTGTTGTCATTCCCATTCTCTGGGTAGGAAAACTGAGGCCCGGCAGAGTTAACAGCTGGCAGGCAGTCCATCCCCAGCCCGAGCTTCCAGCCAGACGGTGGACAGGTTTCTTGCCTTAGCCCTTCCCGGTACGCAGCCTCCCACACGGAAAAAGAGCACATCTCCTAGAAGAAACGAAGCGGGTCTTTCTTATCTACACGACTGTTCCTTTGCCATCAGAGGAGAAGGACCTGTTACGTTATTGGCAAACTCCCGACTTAGGATGTCCCCAGCTGCCAATCAGCACTCAGTGACCCTCTCCGGGGCCACTGGGGGTAGTTGGACCCCATTCCCCGTCGAGAACCCTGGTTCACAGGGGTGCATGACCCTGACACGCACAACAGGCTATGCCCTGTGTGTGCGGATGCTGGCACATGACGCCAGGGCGCCCGGTGGTCTGATGGGTCGATCGGGTGCTCGGCTGATAGGAAAGTCCCGTCTCAGTCACGGCCGCGCCCCAAGCGTCCGGGTGTTCCAGAGCCATCCGCGGGCAGCGGGTACACCGATGGGTCCGTCCCTGATTCCTGCTGAGCGAGACTCCGAGGGCTGAGGAGACAGAGGACTGCAGGTGTCCGAGCCCGCGGTGCCACCCCCTGGTGGGGTCTGGTGTCAGCTCTGTAGCTGGAGAGGCTGATTTCAGCAACATGCCCTCGGCATGGAGTTTCAGCAACGCAGACCAGAGTCAGGCCACAGGGTCTTGTCCCCGGGTCGCCATGTCACGTATAGTCCAGGGTCCAGTCTCCAAGCCCAGGGCAGTTAAGAACCATTAAGTGGGCGAACGGACTGCCTCAAGTCCCTCCCACCAGCTCCTCCTCCACGCCCACCCGCCCCGGTTGGCTCCGCCTCCGGACTCGCCCCACCCCCGCCTGCCTAGTATTGTCCCTTGATTTACCCTCGTCACACTCCCTCCTCCTCCCGAGCCCCCTCGCACCTCTCTGCCTGTTCTGCATCGTTTTCCGCTTGGGTCTAAATAACCCAAGGAGGCGGAGCAGCACCCTCACTAGACACCCGAGGGTGCTGGGAGCCAGTCTGGAGATATTTACGACGCCTGTCCTCAGAGGCTCCGTCCCTTGGCTCCCTGTGCATCGGGAAGGCTCCCTGAAGCTAGGTGTCCCTCAGGGAGGTTCAGCTGTGCCGGGGAGGCTGGCAGCCCAGGGTCAGAGGGGAGGGCTGCAGCCCTGAGTCCCCGGAGACTGGGGGGCAGGGACATTCCTTTCACGCCTCCCGAGGTGACCTGCATAGCTGCAGGGTCTCTTCGCTCCCCCATCTGTCGGCTTCCGTCCCCGCTGCGCCCTGACGCCCCACAGGTGTTTCTAGGTGGCCCCGTTCGGGTGCTGGGAATAGAATGTGGAACAAGGCTGAAAAATTCCCTCCCCTTATGTTCCCTTATAAAATAGGCTGCAAAACAAAGTCTCTGTTTACTGGGGGAGGCGGAGAATCAACAAGTGAAATAAACACACCGGTGGATTGTCACAGCTGATGACATAGGCTGGAAGGGTGAGAGCTGGGCGTGTGTGAGCAAAGGGGCCACCAGGGTGGCCGGGCTTCTCAGAGGGGTGACGCCCCGGCGGAGACCTGGAGGTGAGCCCCACCAAGGGCACAGGGAAGGCCTGCAGGCAGAGGGTCCGCCGGCCCGGGGCCTGGAAGCCCGTCAGCACCTGGCCAGTGTGCTGGATGCAGGTGAGCAGGCGGGACAAGGAGAGTGACCGAGTGGGGTGGGGCCGAGGGGAACAGCGGCCAGCCCCTCCCTAGGGGAGGCCCTCCGGCACTCCAATGCGTACGGCAGACGGGCACTATTTCGGTGGCCAAATCAGGCTTAAGGTGTTCTGGCTATGGCCACGGTGATCCAAAAGTAGAATCTAAATGTTCGGTGCCAGTTGAAGCATTAGTGATTTTATCAGCAGCAACAGGATGAAGAACTGGAACTCAGAGGTTCACTAGAGTGAAGGTGGTTGGGGGGGAGCAGGGGACTGACACCCCATGTCCGTGTCAGGCCGCAGAAATCCGGCAGCAGGGGCCGGCATGGAAGTAACCCTGCACGTTCACGTACAAACCTTGAAAACTACAATGCGTGTATTTCAGAGGCAGCTGTCACCCAAGGTGTGTGTGGGCCCTTCCGGACAGTTTCCCAAGGTGTTTGCCAGTGCCGATGTCCATCAGAAGAGATGGCCAATAACTCACGACTGAACGTCACCGCCCTGTGTGCCACGACTTGAAGGCCCCAGGCCAGGGACCCTGCAGGACGGTGCCACGGAGCCTCATCCCTCACCGAGTCACTCTGCAGTTAAATCAGTTTTGCCCTCTCCCGGCCCCGCAGTGCGCGCCGCTTCCAGGCTGTGAAGCGAGCCCACTAACACCGAAGTGGTCATCGGCATTGCCCCTAAATATTCAAAGCCATAAATGGCTCCCTCGCGCCCCGTGAAGGCCGGTGCCCCGGTCTCCGGCGTTTATTTAGTGCCAGACAGGGATCGAGCTATTTCAGAGTCCCTCGAACGCGGTGTTTTCATGTTGTTCTGCTTGAAAAATGAGATCCCCGAAAGCTCCCGGCATTGAGGGCTGAGATGGATGACTTTGGCTTGGAATCGACCGTTGTAACCTCGAAGTTGTGGCGGCAGGGAGCGTGGCTGTTGACCCCAGATTTTAATTACCTTCTGTTGCTGACTCACTGCCACCTTAGTTCAACCTCACAGCCAGGTTCCGATTTCCCTAAGTCATTGAAAACTGGCTCTTCTTTAAGGACATGGAAACACCAAGAAGATGATGCTGTGTATCATTTCATTCACCAGAGGGAAGCAAGTTGTAAGCATCCCCGCATCTGTGGAAAGTTACACCTATTTCATGTATGTATGTATGTATGTACTTAAGAGAGGGGAAGGGAGAGAGAAAGAGAGAGAGAGACATCAATGTGCGAGAGATACATGGATCGGTTGCCTCTCACATTCCCCCACCAGGGGACCTGGCCTGCAACCCAGGCATGTGCCCTGACTGGGAATCGAACCTGCAACCTTTGGGTTCACAGGCCAGCACTCGATCCACTGAGCCACACCAGCCAGGGCAGAAAGCTACATTTGACTGGAGATATGCTGCCCCATGATGGGTGAAAGAATTTAAATTCAAGTTCAGGGGAGCTCCCAGTTGCACGAATTAAAGAAGGTAGGCCAACGTGGATAATCCTGAGAAGAAAACACAACTAGCTGAGCAATCATGTTTGAAACATCTGTTTCTACCTCCAGTTCAGTAGGATGTGCTGGCCCAGGGGCCCGTGGGAGACCTCAGAGAGAGCACAGGGCCACTGAGGGTCCGAGCGTCGGGCAGCGGCGCCCCGGCCAGAGCCTGAATTTGCAGACCTGTCTGGACAAACGCCCTGGGGAGCCCGCCCAGACTCCCTACTGGGAGGGGCGTACAGACGAGGGAGAGAGACCGCACAAGGAAACAAACCTTGATTTTGGACCTCTAGCTTCCAGAACTGCATGAAAATAAATGTCTGTGGTTAAGCCCCCTGCGTGTGGCATTTTGCTCTGCCTGCCCAAGCCAGCTAAGACAGGGGCTTCGAAGATTCTGGTTACATATTGTGATTCTCAGCCGGGTGGTTTTACTGATGATTATTTTATTGTTGTTTTTTAAAACTGTGCTTCCACATTTTATATACTCTTTGAATGTATTTTTCCCAATTAGAAAAATAGAATTATGACTGCCAAAACACTTCCAGTTTATTGATTAGCATTCAATGGGTTTACTCAGCAAATGGAGTTCTTTAGGCATTCAATGAAAGGCGCAGTTCCAGGAGGGCAATCAATGCATCATTTTTAAGAAAAGGATTGCTGTGTTTAACCAGCGGTGGTTCATTACCTCCAACGTATAAAAATCAAAAGAAAATGGAACGAACGCATGCTTTTAAACTAAAAAATCTAATGCAATTAGTGCTTTTGAGTTGAACGAGCGCTCTGTTCTTCTTCTCCATTGATTTCTTCCCTGCCGATCAGATCTCAGCTAAAATATGCAGAGGACGATCTTTCTGCCTCCACGGGGGGCATGTATTTGTTTGAAGATGTTGACTTTAGGATGTTAGACCAGGCCCTGTAGGGACGTCGTGTAGAATTAGTACAGACGTTCCTGTGTAAACCACTCAAGTCTCCGGGCGAATAGATGGTTACTGTAAACATTTTTATTCGCAAACACAATGGCCAGGATTCCTCTTTTAAATAGTGATGTGTGTCAATACCTTAGACACACACAGTTTGCAATTAGGTTATTTACACAGCGGCAGGGAGGGAAATTACAAATATGCGTAGATACACGAGGCACCTCTTGACAGAATAATGACAGGTATTTTTGTTCTAATATTTCATTGCAACCACAATTAACATCTTGTTTTTCTAAGATATAATTAATGAGTACAAATTGCAGGCCCTGCCTGGAGAGAACGTTCTGTGTGTTTGTAATGAAATCCAAGTGTCAGAAAATAGGAGGAAAATTTAGGTAAAAGTCCCTGTGACAGACCGAAAACCAAATACGTGCCCTAGAAATACTTTTGCACACTGTATTAAAATCAAAAGAAGCACTATGTTTAACGTTGCATAGGGTAGGAATAGTAACATTAATTTTGAATGTCCAGCAACCACTCAGAAATGCATACGATTCTTATAAGCAACAGATGTCAAAATAGGTCGATTAAGAAGTGTGGTTGTCAAGTGTGATGTGTAGTCATTTGCTAGAATAAATCCATTAAAAAACGAGATTTGTTTGAACCAAGACAACATACACAAACATCACGTGCACATGGAAATTCACCAGTTTAACTCTCAAGCTTAAGTAATTGCTTTAAAAAAACCATCTATTAAAATTGAGAAGCGCCTTCTGAAAGCGCACACCCACGCACAAACCCCGCTGAGCGTGCACCTAAGTTTGTCCCCCGAAGGCACCCATACCTGCCACAGTTTATCACTCAGGGGCAGCCGGGGAGGCGGGCGTCAGGCCCTGACCGCTGACTCAGCGATGTCCACCACAGACGGGAGTTTCTGGGGACTCTCTGGGAAGGGGACTCTCTGGGAAGGGGACTCTCCGGGAAGGCGGGACCGCTCTCTGTCTGCAGCGTAGCCACACGCTGCTGCTGCTGAGCCTTGACACGCGCCCGGTGTGACGGACGAAACAATTTTACTTTCTTTTCATTAATTCCAATTTAAATCGCCCTACTGTGGCTACCGCATTAAGCATAGAAAACCACAGAAAGATGTCAAAACTGCCCTAAAAATAAAGTGAAAGAGCACTTCACCCTCGAGGACTGATTCTACCCCTTAGTTAATTAGGTAACTAGTGGCGTTAGTTAATCGGATTTGAGCATTTTCTCAAAACTCAAGTGACCTTCCGTGGTGGTTTTTGTTTAAATTCCGTTTCATTTTAACTAATGATTTTGATGTTGGATACTGGAATTTACAACCTGTTTTTTCTCTCCCCCCCCCCATTCTCTCTTAAAACACAATAACATGTGGCCAGTTAATTCAGTGTAGCTGAAATGCTGTGTTACAAGAAAAGTCTCTTGAGCTCCGGAGCTTAAGAGTGACTGTCGACCGTGGAACGTTAGGAGACTTCGCACAAACTGGCAAAGCAAAGGGGCACGAAGCCAACCCAGCCGAGGTTGGCAGCGTGACGTCCGTGGGGGGTGGCGCTGTGTGAAGGAGGCTGAGACTCCTCCCGCAGCAGCGCCAAGGCAGGGTCGACATCGGGGCGGAGCTCACTGAGCTTCTGGAGTGGGACTGTCCCCAGCTGCGCTCTTCTGAAGCCCCGGGGAGCCTGGGGCCCTTCCTTAGGGCTGCCTGCGTCCCCTGTGAGCTCACACACCCACTGTCCTCTGCCCTTCCCCCATCAGCCTGGACCACCGGGCATCCCTCCAGCCTCCCTCCCGAACCTGGCCTTAACACGCCATCAGAATGAAAACACAGCGATCGTGTTTAAAAATAAACATTGCACAGTTTTGATTCTGTGAGTGAGAAGTGCCCCACGGATATGAAAAACCCCCGCTTGAGATCTGTTGGCTTGGGTAAGGGACAGATAGCACCGGGTGTCCTGCCGCAGGATCTCGGAGGGCGCACAGACGGGAAGGAGCAGAGGGCCTTGGCGGAATGCGTGGGGGGTGGGGGAGTGCGGCTCCGAGCACGCAGGGCTGGGTCGATGGGGTTGTGCTTTCGAAGACATCCCTCTGCTGCCCTTGGAGACAGCAGGGGGACACGGCCCAGGTCGGTGGGACGGGCCCACTTTCGAAGGGGTTTGCATGACCCCGGTGAGCGGTGACTGGGGTCCAACTGGAGTGGCGTGGGGGGGGGTCACCGGGGCAACGGGAGTTGTGTTTGGGGGGGCCAAGCAACAGGACCTTTTGATGGATTAGATGCAGCTGGTGAGGGAACAGGAAGCTTCAGGGAGGCCCTCACATGTCTGGCCTTTGTAGAGACGGGGAAACTGAGGAAGGCGATGATTGTGGGAAGGAGGCCAGGGTCAAGAAGGGTATATACCCCGAGGGTATGTGGCCAGTGGAAGGGAGTGCGAAGGCCAGGAAGGCGGGCCACGGCCGTGCCTCTGGGCATGGCGCGTTGTCCAGACTTGTCCTGGTGGCCTGGTCTCCTCTGCTTGGGTTTCGAAATGGCCCTCGAAAGAAAAGTACTGTTCTCTCCCTCCATCCAGTCTGCCTGTGGAACAGATTGAAATATTGGCAAGTCAAAGCGAAATGTTTTTCAACGGACTCTTCTCGTTTATCTTTCAGAATCATCCAGAAGTGCTGAATTTTCGAATACAACTGGAAAGCAAGGAACTGATCATAAACCTGGAAAGAAACAAGTAAGTCACGTTACTTCTTGCTTATCGCACGACAGGGGAAGCTAAGGGGGTGTGGACTGAGGAGCGAGTGCGGTGTGATCTACCTTGGCGTCCAGGGAACTAGGACTCTGGACCTGGATCCGTAATCCGGATTCGAACTGAAGGCTGGAATTAACCTCAAACGAGGATCCGGTGGGAGAATAAAGACTTTTACCATTCTGATAAAGAACTTGGTGACTGAGCAGCTTTTCTCACGGCTCTGCTTTTTGAGCCTGGGGTTTGGGAGACAAGCGTTTAAGCACCGCCTGTTCTGTTCAAACACCAGTGTCCGTCGCTAGTTGGGTTTCTGCAATTCCCCGGTTATAGAAGGAAAACCAGCTTCCAAGGGGTAGAAATTCTTTTTCCCTGAGAAGTACCGAGAGTTTATTTTATCTTTCCAAGTTTGTCTCCAGTGGCATAAAGTATTTATTCTATCATTTTATTTAAAAACATGGCCCCCTTTTTTACAAAATTATATACATTTCCAGAAAATGGTATTTTATTTTTTTCTGGAGCACATGGATATTGTTACGTCTTGCGTGCGCCTTCCCAGTCGAATCCTGTCTGCCTCGAGGCATAAGGAGAAACAACTCATGTTCTTGGACTCCTTCACGCGGCGTGGCTGTCCCCGTGGGTCCCTCGCCTCGCAGGGACCCTCACTGTTCTGTCTGAGTGGTCTCGGGAAACAATGGCGCTCTCCCGACAAGCAATCTTCACCTACTGCTGTGAATCAGGCCCCCGGGGCCCGCTTCATTCTCTCTTCCAAAGCGCCTGCTTCTTCCCATCCCTCACCCAGCAGTGAACTGCTCGGGTCTCTGCTGGTTTTTCCTTTCTTTCTGCGCCCCCCCCCCGAAATGACAGCTTCACTGGAATGAGTTCTACCAGAGCTACCCGCTCACAAAATTCTGCCTTTGTATTTCTTGCACATTTACCCCTCACTGCTGGGCTTTTGTAGGCAGGAAGCAGTGTGTTTTCAGCGCTCCTTGGGCCTCGATGATCTTAAAACAGAGCTTCGGACGCACACCCTGGCCAATCAGGGGGCCGAACGGAAACCTGCAGGTCACTTTGCTCACGTCTCTCGTGGCACGGTCGGCATCTTCGTGCTCTTTGTCCCACTTGAGAACACCGTGGGACACTTTAACTTGCCTACGCTGCTGTTTGCCTATGGTTTTGAAGATGTCTCGGTGAGCAAAACTAGGTATTCTCTGAAAGGTCAAAAGAAGGAAAGGCCCTTTGGCAGTGGCGCGAGTCCCCGATGGGCATTAGGGTCGGCCGTGAACTTGGGAAGTGCCTTTCCTTTGTGGGGCTGCGGGAGGGTCGTGGGAAACTCAACGGCATGAACCGGGCCTGTTCTGGCCCCTCAGGCCATGTCACCACTGCAGGTGGAGGAACAGAAACAGACCTAATAAAACCGTAAGTTACTTGTTTTTACCAGAAAGGAATACAGGTGCAGTGCTATAAGAAGGAAAAGGACAAAGAGCCAAAAAAAGAAATACCAAACACAGTCCGGCTAATGCTTTGGGGTGTCCATGCGGACCTTTTTATCAGTTGTGTTTGCGCCTTGAGTCTTCCTGGTTGAGACCGCAGCCCGCGTGGAATTTGGTGCCCTACGTCTTCATTTAGCTTTGCAACAGACACACTTTTTCATATAAAAATGCCCTTCGTGGAGCCCATCTGGTTCTCTTGAGTCTGTAAAATGGCTTAAACACCTTGTCCGTGGTTCCCTCTGAAAATGATTTATCTCTGTATTAAAGTGGGTGGACTAAGGCAGGTAGACTACTGGACTGCCCGGTTTATATAAAAGAGCATTTTAAAAGGTGCCTTAATTTGCTCACGTTCAATTCTGGGTCTTTCACAAAATGATCTCAAAATTAGAACAGCAGAAAGCATAAGACCCTTTCCTCTTGATTTATTTCTCTCTTCCCAACCTCACTGTCAACCCACATCGTAGCAAATCCAGGGAGGGGCGTCCACTACATTGCTATGACCTTCTGTAGCTGTACCGTAATTACACCGCTTACACCAACGCCAGGGGCCGCATGCTGAAAAAATAACATTGTCGTAATTTGAGCACGCCCGTGTCCCTGTTCTGATAATGCAGTCCCCAAAATACTCCCGCGTGAGTGTTTTTGGTAAAAGGTAATTCCTGCAGACGTCTTTTCTGCAGACTCCACTTTTCATACAATGAATACCAAAACGTCTACAGTTTAATAAACAGAGTAAGAGGTTCGTTTGCTACTAGCTCTTGCTGCTGGCTAACACAAAAGGTCATCCATTATCCGGTATGAAAGAGAAGTGTTCATCTGCACAGACTTTGGCCAAACACATCCAAGTGGCGTACGTATCCGAACGAAGCCCCGAGCACCCGAAGGTAACAGGGTGAGCGCGCGCCGTTTCAGTGCTTCGCAGGCAGCCCAGCCGGGCGCCTGCCCCGCAGAGGTCAGCTGCTTGGTGCCCTGGTTGGCGACCCTGTGGGCCAGGATGCTCCCTGCAGAATGTTTGCCCTAAAAGTACATCAACAGGCCCTGGCTCGTGTGGCTCAGTGGGTTGGGCATCGTCCCACAAACGGAAAGGTCGCCAGTTCGATCCCCGGTCAGGGCACATGCCTCAGCTGTGGGCCAGGTTCCCGGCTGGGGGTGTGCAAGAGGCAACCAATCGATGTTTCTCTTGCACATCGCCCTCTCTCCCTCCTTCTCTCCCCTCTCTCTAAAATTAAATAAATGCAATCTTCAAAAAAATAAGGTAAAAATACATCAATGGGAGACTGAATAAGGAAATTACGAGTCAGCTATGAAACAGTACGGCGCAGAGATTGAGAGTGACGGCGAACTTTATTGTTATAAACTACCGCTGCGTCGTAACAGTTGACAGGGCCTTCGGGTCTTATTTTTAAATTTTCCGTGTGTGCATCTGTCTCTGAGTAGCAAGAGTACGGAAGACCTTTGCGCTGTCGACTGTCTTCATGTTTTTACAAGAAAATCTTACTATTCAAATTAGGAGAGCTCTCTATCCTGGAGGGGAAAAGGCTGCGGCAAAAACGGAGTTGTTGGGAGGAAGAACGCTGAAGCGCTTCTTACCCACCGACAGGAAATGCTGGGTGACAGGGAGGCCCCGAGCATCTGTCAAAGGGCTGAGAAGCTCCCCCCATTGACTGCCAGGCCTTCAAATGTCCGGAAACCTGTTTTCGTGAAAAACCTGCTTAGAAATCACAACCGAAATAGAGGCGGTCTCTGTGCATTAAATCTTAAGAGCCAGAATCCAGAGCTCAGCGACCTACTCAGAAACCCCTCCTGTCAACCAGCTTTTCAGGACGCAGGGCTGAATTTGCAGCAGTAACAGCCGTTTCGGGGAACCTGGGTATCTGCCTCCCCAGCATCCCTGTGCTGCCATCGGTCACTGCTCGCTCTAAGTCTGTGTGTGCAGAGCCGTAATTGAATGTGTAAAGGAGCCGAAGGCTTCCCTGGAGGAGCATTAGTCCGCGTGGAGCCGCAGGGC
>JAPYXV010004106.1:0-11654 GCA_028533065.1 Trachops cirrhosus
AGCCTCTCCTCATTTTTTTGAATTCTCATTTCTTCATTCTTTTCTGATTGTATGTTTTTTTCTTCCTTCTGGTCCACTCCAATGATGTGAGACCTATCTTTCATTCCATCACTATTGGTTCCCTGTGCATTTTTCTTCATTAAACTTATTGTAGCCTGCATTTTTTCATCTAATTTGTGACCAAAATCAACCAATTCTGTGAGTATCCTGATCAGCAGTGCTTTGAACTGTGCATCTGATAGGTTGGCTATCTCTTGGTCGCTTAAAAGGATGGGTTCTGGGGCTTTCAATTCTTCTTCTGTTTGAGCCATCTTTTTTGCTGGTTTTTTTGGTCTTGTGGAGCTCCTGTAGTGAGGGGTGGGGCCTTAGGTGCTCACCAGGGCAGGGCACCCCAATCGCTGGGTCGTGACGCTGTATGTGGGGGCGGGGTCTGAGAAGGAACAATGGTGCTTGCTCTGCTCTCTGTAGGACCTCAGACCCTTCCACTGCTTTCCACCAGCTAACTGGGCCCCTCTGGCTCCAATTCAGGGTTGGGTGGGCCTGTGCACCCCGCGAGACCTTCCTTTTCAGTCAGTGCCCGAAAGCTCCACTTCCCGGCTCTGGGACCCTGAGTTGGGCGCAGTGCCTTGCTTCACAATGGCCACCTCGCTGGGTCTGCCGGTCACCACCCCCTGGCTGGGGCCCACCAGCCACTGCCGCTTGTGCACCCGGGGTCTGCTTGCTGTGGACTTGTGCGCCACCCCAGTTGCTCAGGTCTGTGCCCGGTCTGACTCTGCCCCTCCTGCTGGTCTGGATGAACGTGTCTATTTTTCAATCCCTAGGTGTCCGACTTCCATACACTTCAGTTTTCTGTCAGTTCTGGTTGTTACTTTGTTTCTGTATTGTTGTTGTCCCTATCTTGGTTGTGCGAGGAGGCATGGTGCGTCTACCTATGCCTCCATCTTGGCTGGAAGTTTCAAGTCACTTTTCAATGTCTTGCTCTTTCTCCTCTCCTTCTGGCACCCCTATGATGCAAATGTTGGACTTCTTCAACTTGTCCCAGAAGCTGCTTACACTACCCTCATTTTTTGGATTCTTTTCTCTTCTTGTTTTCATTGGCTGCTGTTTGGTTCCTCACGTTCCAAATCATTGATTTGATTCTCCACTTCATCCAAATTACAGGTATTCTCCCTGTAATTTGTCATTTCAATTAGAGTATCCTTAATTTCTGACTGGATCATTTCTATGCTCTTGAGGTCCTTACTAGGTTCCTTGAGCATCCTTATCACCAGTGTTTTGAACTCTGCACATGATAGATTGCTGATCTCCACATCATTTACCTTTTTTACTGGAGATTCATCTGTTCTTTCATTTGGGCCATGTTTCTTTGTCTTTTCATTTTGGCAGTCTCCCCTTTTTTGTTTCTACATATTAGGTTGAGCTGCTTGATTCTGTGACTTGGTAGTGTGGCCTAATGTAGTAGGAGTCCTGTAGGGTCCCGTGGCACAGCCTCCCCTATCACCCAAGCTGAGTAATTGAGGTGCACCCATCGTGTGGGCTGAGCACACCCTCCACTTGTAGTTGAGCCTTAGTTGCTCTTGGCAGGTCAATGGGAGGGATTTACCAGGCCAGTCAGCTTCAAGGACTGGCTGTGACCATGAACCACCAACCTCTGCCCTCTGTGGAGGATCAGCTGTGCAGGGGCAGGGTGGCGGTCCTGGGATGTGGCATGCAGCTGTCCCCTGGGTGTGCAGGTCCTGAGATTTCCTGGGTGGTGCAGGCCAAGGTCAGCCCCCTCCTGAATTTCTCCTGGAGCACCTTAGGTTAGCTATAAAGCAATCTGAGATGGCTGCTGTTGTGCTGGGCTTGGAGATTCCCAGGGGAAGCCACGCTGTGAATCTGGGCTGGCTGCTACTAGAGCCAAGCCTGGGGTCACTGAGTTCAGCTGCTGGTTGTCTGATAGGATTTAGGAAGTTGTGAAGCATGTGCCAGGCCAGCCATTGTTGTGGAAAAGCATCTTAGGTGGGCCCATAAGTTGGGTGGGGCAGAGTCTCTGGTCAAACAGAGTTTGACAAGTGGATGGAGTCTCAGATATGGACCAGCTTGCCAGCTCTGTCAGGGGAGGGTTTAGAAAAGGGACAATGGCCCCTCCTCACCTTGATGCCAGACACTTCATTTTCTCCCCGTGTAGCACTGGTGCCTTTCCAGGTGCTGCCCTGGTGCTGAAGCTCAGAGACAGAGAATCTGAGTAGGTGAGTCCTTGTGTGGGTTCTTTAAGAACCGCTTGGGGCTCCAGCAGTTTCTTCCACTGACTCATTCCAACTTGTTTTTGCAGCCAGAAGTTGTGGTGACTTATTTCCTGGCACTGGAACCATGGGCTGTGTGTTCTGGGTTGGGACTTAGACTCCTCCCTCCCGAGATATCCCTCCCGATTTTATCCACCACTCAGGGATATGGGACCAGCCCGACCATGTCTGCACCCCTGCTACCATCTGGATGGATGCGGTTTCTCTCATCCCATAGTTGTTAGACATCATTTCAATTTGATTTCTGATGGTTCAGAGTGATGTTGGTCTATATTTTAGTTGTAATTTTGATGTGATTGTGCAAAGAGGTGGGCCATGTCTCCTAAGCTGCCATCATCCCTGGAAGTCCTATATGTACCACTATAAATGGATGTCCTAGTCTTCCTTTGTGTGACATCACACCCAGGTGAAAATGGACAGTTCAGCGTCCATGGTAACCTGGTACCTGTGGTTCAACCTTCTTTCTTTGAAATCAAGGAAAGCCTTTGGGATAAATCACAGTCCATTTTGAGGGGCAATGAGGCTGCCTTTCCCTGAATTTTTGTGCTTTTCACCTAGGACTTGTTTGGGCTTCAGAGGGGATGGAAACCACGTGTGATGCAAAATGCCCCTCAGGAAGAGCCTGGAAGCCCTGCCTCCCCGCAGGTCCCTGTGGGCAGTACCCTGTGAATTTGGGTCCTCTGTGAATACAGATTCCTGCCCAGGACTCCACAGCCCAGTGAGCCCTGACTAGCAGCTTCCCCGGTGTCCGTGTCCAGTTTTGCTCTTGCTCTGTGACCCAGAGGTAAGGCCCTCTCATAGGGCTTACAGCCCTGTGGTCTGACCTCCACACACTTTCAGTCATGATGCAAGGGACAGAGGATGGGGACACTTAGACTCTAGTTTTGTGGCTGGAGAAGACTTTTGAGGGTGGGGAAGGGCCTGTTTAGTTCCATTTACGTTCCTGCACTTCCACACATGAAGTATGTTTGACAACAATGACTCAAAAATAAGGCCAAGCCTTTTTACTCCAAAGGACAGCAGTTATTTTTGTGTGATATGGAGTCATTGACTGAGAATCCTGAGTATCTACCCCGGATTCAGCCCTAGGGCTTCCTCAGACTGCAAACAGAACCCCTACCCACCAGTGACACTTCTAGGACCATCAAATCTGCAGCATCACATGGCCCAGGTCACAGGGCAGCTGGCACAGCAGGCTGCCCCTGTCACACGGCCCTGTGTGTTTCTGGCCCCGTCTCCAACTGTGCAGCTTGTCACCTCCCCCCACACCTGGGCTAGACCCCTGTGCAGCTGAGGAATGTGCTGCCTCCAGCATCAGAGGCCCCCTGGTGCTGGGCCTCTTCATCTTGTGTTGCAGGAGGGGCCACATTCCACATATTACTACTTATCTTTCAGTTCCCTGTCCTGCTCAGTATCACTGGACTATAAATATTTCACTGAGTGAGAAGCCCCTGAATTTGAGTGAGATTTGTTCTGAACTTCTGACCCTCAGAGTCTGTCAGGTAGTCCTAGCAGCACTGTGTCCACTCCCTGGTCCAGGCAGTGTCACCTCCTCCTCCTCCTCCTGGAACAGAAAGAGGGACGTGCTGTGGATGGAAAATGCAGCAGGACCTCTGCAGACTGGGCAGAGAGAAAGGGCTGAACAGGGGACATGCCCCGTGCATGGGATACCCTATGTGACAGTGACAGGATGTGCATTCCTGTCAACTGAGTGAAGACAACTTCCGTGAACATTGGTCCACATGACTGGAAAGACATTTGCAGATCATTAGGTGCGTGCGGGTCCCAGGGGATGCGGGTACCAGGAGATGCCTGTACTGAGGTTGCTCAACCAGGGTAACCACGTGGCTGCCGCAGCACTGAGAGTCACGTGTACTTACAGTTTGCCTGCATTTAGTGTCATTTTCATTTTCTATGTTTCTTCTCCTCCTTCCCCTCCTTATTCTTCCTTTTGTTTTCACAAGTCTAATTAGAGGTGGAATATCCATGTGGTGGGATTCAGCACCCCTGCCTGTTCTAAATCCTTGTGTGTAGAGAGCACACCTCTGCGGTACACCGAGGTGTGTGTACAGCTTCTGAGTGACCAGTCCCCTGGATGCGGGCAGTTGTCCTGGCTTCTTTTTAGACTTTCCCACCATATAACCTTACTCACGGTATACACCTGCTACCTCTATACCTCATGCATTCTAGAAAGAGGGGAGAATGACAGGATGGACCCAAATACATTTGGACCCACTTCCAAATGGTCCTGAGTTAAAATTCCATTGGCCACCTGCCCTCAAAACCTCCTAATATTAGTTCAGGCACATGGTGACGCTCTGGATTCCTAGTCGAAGTTCAGTTCACAACCAGGGTCCCCTAGTCTGTGGATTATCTGTTTCTCTACTTTCTCTCCAACACACAGTGACCCTGGTGAAGGCTCTCATTTTCTTGGGGATGAAGGTAGGTTGACAGTAGAAATGTTCTGTTGTCTGTTGGGGTTTTGTCCAGAGGATCAGGTTGTTCCTTCACTGAAGACTTCAAAAATATAACTCTCTGCCCTGGCTGGTGTATCTCAGTGGATTGAGCATGGGCTGCAAACCAAAGGGTCACCAGTTCGATTCCCAATGAGGGCACATGCCTGGGTTGCAGGCCAGGTCCCCAGTGGGGGCCACGTGAGAGGCAACCACACATTAATGTGTCTTTAACTCTCTTCCTCCCTTCCCCTCTCTCTAAAAATAAATAAATAAATTCTTTTTTAAAAAATGTAACTGTCTTAGGACAGGTTATTGGTTAAGTCACAGAATGAGTGTCTTTATGATTCCAGCTACACCGCTGTTCACTTCACCTGGAGTGTTTCTCCTTACACAGATCACGTAGCAGTAGGGTGGGGGGGCCTGCTGTCTTCACTTCTAGGATCCCCAGGATCAGTGAGCCAACGCTGCAGCTCGGTTCTGGTGAGATTCATTGGATGATACCTGGATTTGCTATCTTTCAGGTGATCAGATCTACCGTGTGTTTAGTGTTACCTCAAGGCCCTTTGGACCCTGCTACCCCAGGGACCAATTTATCCCCAGATGATTATTTGCTTAATACTGAATTTATTGGAGTGTTGCTGGTTAACAAAATGTTACAGGTTTATGGTACACAATTTTACATCAGACCATCTGTACAATTTACTGTGGGTTTACCCAGTTAAGTCAGGTCTTCTTTTTCACCATTCGTCATCCCTGTGCCCTTCTTCTTTCTCCTCCTCCCCCTTCCCCCACAAACACCAAAGTGTTTTCTGTGTCTGTGAGTTTATCTTTCAATTTTTTTTGCTCAATCTCATCCCTCTCCCCACCGGCCGTGTACCCAGCCAGCCCCCTCAGCTGTGACCCTGCTCTCTACCTGTCCCATTAGATTTTAGGGGTGAGAGGCTTCAGTTCCCCTGCCAGGTGTGGCCTTGAGAGAAGAGTGGGCATGGGGCTCTTCAAATATATTGTATTTCTTCTCTTCAATGTATTTCTCAATGTGCTGGTGAAAACTATGCCTGTGGACACTCCCAGGTTGCAAAATAGGGTTTAAATGATAAACCCACTCCATCATTCCCATCCCCCTAAGCCCTTGAATTCCCATGCTCACATCAAAGGACGGAGTGGTGACTTTTCTTGTCACAGTTTCTGGACCGTCACCGAATGCATTCTTGAGGCAAGAACCCCATAAACATTCAGAGCCTTTTCTGTTCACCCAGATATGGCTGCAGATATAAATGCACAATCTCTGCCTTGTGGGCCCAAACTAATGAACTCCATTTAAACCAGATTTGTGTTTCTTTTCAACATTATTACCTACTATTCATTTTCTATTCATTTTTCATTGACATATTGTATATTTTTCTTTTTGTATATATTTCAAAATTCACAAAGTTCTTCCAAATTACTCCCTACTTTCTCATTGTTCCCTCTTTGTCCCTCACCTTTCCTGCCTAGTAGGTACCTAAGTCGAGGCAGCAACAGCCATAGACAGGGCACTACCACTCTTACCCGTGTGTGTTTCCTCTTGCACATTTGTCCAGTCTGTGACAAATCCTGAATTATTCTACTTTTCTGCAGTATTGGTTTCAGCTCTACAATTAACCATTCCAGGTTTTTCTCACATGTAGCTGCGAACCATTGAGAACTAACACAAGTCTTTCCCTGAAGCTCTTCAAGCTGAATGTGGAGTCTTGAATATGACCACGGAGATCGTCTCAAGTGACTATAAAGAGCATATCCATGTTCACATCTGTGGGCCACTCAGAAAGTCCTCCGCACGTCTCTGCCATCACCACAGACACTAGAACTAAAGACCGAGAAGCCCATGGGGCGGCCCCCGCGGGCCTCACTCCTGCGTTGAGTGAAGCTGTGGCCCAGGACTTATACATTGTCCTGATTGGCTGGACTCTAGAAGCAGACAGTGGTTTTGAACTCCATTGATTGATTTTCCTTTATTTTCTCAGACACAGTTGCTCATGGACAGTCCGATGGCCGACACCACACAGCACAGCTTCTACTGCCGAGTCTCTACCAGTGATACTCCTGATCCTTAGTGAACCAAAGATAAGTAAACAGAAACATATTTCCATTGTTCAAAGAAAGAAAACATCTCTTCTCCTAAATGAGAGGTGATCCATAAAGGGTCTTTTAAGTATTTTTAGAATGAAATTGGGTGGGATACCTTTGGGTAATGTTACATAAACTCAGGTGTACAATTTGTAAGGTGACATCTGCCCACTCTGTGTGAGCTCACTTCCCAGGGTCTGATCTCCTCTGTCACCTGGGGTTTGACCCTTTAGTCTCTTCATCCATCTTAACCCCCTTCTTCTCTGTGATCAACCGTAGTACTATTTGTGTCTATGAGCATGTCTGTTGTTTGTGGGTGTTTTTAAAAAGATTTTATTTATTTATTTTTAGAGAGAGAAAAAGGGAGGGGAAGGGAGTCAGAAAGAGGAGAGAAACATCATCAATGTGTGGTTGCCTCTCACGTGGCCCCCACTGGGGACCTGGCCCACACACCAGGCATGTGCCCTGAGTGGGAATTGAACTGGTGACCCTTTGGTTCTCAGCCCACGACAATCCACTGAGCCACACCAGCGAGGGCTGTTTGCAGTTTTTCACTTATACATATTATCCTAGTGAAAGGACAGAATGGGTCATGTTGTCCACTTGGTTATCAGTGTCCTCCTCTGTAAGGTTGCACTGTGATAGGAATCACATGACAGACAAGTGTCTCCTGGGTTTTTGCCCATGGAGGGAGATCTTCCTGCATACCTCTTCCCCAGTTTTACTGTCGACAAAATTAACATGTTTTAATTAAGATTTTAAATGGTGACTTAAAATAGTGGCCATCCCTGGCCGTGTGGCTCAGGGAAGGAGAGCATCTTCCCGATACTCCACCTGTTGCCAAGGCTGTGGATGGATTCCCCTCTCAGGGCTCATGCAGGAATCAGCCAGCAAATGCTTCAGTAAATGGAACAAGTCGCTGTTTGTCTGTCTCTGTCTCTGTCTATCCTCTCTCTCCACAAATCAATACATTTTTAACAACAATCATAAAAATGAAATAAAATGGTGGCCAGAGGAGAGAAATCACACACTTGCATATCTGGTAATGATGTTCCGTGTCAGAATTAACTATCAGGGCCACCTCCCTCAGTTGTTCCCATTGGAGGTTTTTCATGACCCTCTGTCCTCCACCAGTGTCCCCGAGATGGTCTGTCCTGTTGCAGCTGTCCACTTCCTGCTGGTGCCTCCCTCTGGTGCTGAATGATCTGGATACTAGGTCATGGCATTCCCTGCTCTGCCCACAGGTCTGGGAGCTCCCCATGTGCCCACAGGTGCAGGCTGAGAGAGGGACACGCACTACAGACCAAGGCATGTGGGCCACGCCTTTATACTCCATATTTTGCCATGTGTAATAGGCACCCAGGTTTTTGGCTGAAACATTCAGGAAGGAAATCTTTAGTTTTAATTTTTAACCCCATTATTTATTTATTTATATTTATATACTTGTTTTTTCTATTATAAAGGAATTTAGCATTAAGTTTTGAACATATTATGGTGCAAGAAGTTTATGTAACCAATGATTATAAAACACAAGATAGATACAAAGTATGTCAGAAGATACCCATGTATACTATGCACCCTTATCTTTCCCTGAGAAATTTGGGCAAGAATCCACACATTACACAAGGCACATTACAGTAGGTGATGTGAGCCTTACGTGTTTGTCTTGGTGCAATGATATATGTACCATTTTTAAAAGATACATTTTGGTGATTATACTAGCACTGTTGTCCTGTTTTGTCCCCTTCTACCCTCCTCCACCCAGCATCCCCCCTCCCTGAGGACGTACCCCGACCATTGTTCATGTCCCTGGGTTATGAGTACAAGTTCTTTGGCTACTCCATTTCCTATCCTGTACTATCCCCATGGCTATTCAGTAACTGCCTACTTGTGCTTCTGAATCCCCTCACCTCTTCACCCAGTTCTCCCACGTGCCCTCCCATCTGACAGCCATCAGAACCCTCTGCATAACCATGATTCTGTTGCCATTTTCCTTGTTTCTTTAGCTTGTTTTTTACATTCAATTATTGACAGATATGTATTTTTTCCATTTTATTGTTCATAGTCTTGATCTTCTTTTTCTTAAGTCCCTTTAACATTCCATATCATAATGGTTTGGAGATGATGATCTCCTTTAGTTTTTTCTTGTCTGGGAAGCTCTTTATCTGCCCTTTGATTCTGAATGACAGCTCCGCTGGGCAGAGCAATCTTGGCTGGAGGTTCCTGCTTTTCATGACTGAACATTTCTTGCCAATCCCTTCTAGCCTGCAAAGTTCCTTTTGAGAAATCAGCTGACAGTCTGTTGGGAACTGCCCTGTAGATAACTAACTTCTTCCCTCTTGCTGCTTTTAACCTTTGGCATTTTAATTGTGATGTGTCTTGGAGTGAGCCTCTTTGCATCCATCTTGTTTGGGACTCTCTGTGCTTCCTGAACTTGCATGTATATTTATTTCACCAAAATAAGGCATTTTTCTTTCATTATTTTTTTCAAAAAGATTTCCAGTTTCCTGCTCTCTCTCTTCTCCTTCTGGCACCCCTGTGATGGGAATGTTGGGCCTGTTCAAGTTGTCCCAGAGACTTCTTATGTTATACAATTTTTTTAAATTCTTTTTTCTGCTTGTGATTTGATTGGTTGTTTTGGTTCCTTATGTTCCAAATCATTGATTTGCTTCTCCACTTCATGTACTCTACTGTTGTTTCCCTGTGATTTGTTTATTATTTCAACAGTATATCCTTCATTTCTGACCAGATCTCTTTTATTCTGTCAAGATTATCACTAAGTTGCTTGAGCATGCTTATAACCAGTGTTTTGAACTCTGCATCTGATTGCTTATCTCCCTTTCATTAGCTGTTTTCCTGAAGTTTTCATCTGTTCATTCTTTGGGCCATGTTTCTTCCCCTCCCCATATTGGCAACCTCCCTGTCTTTTTTTCTACATATTAGGCAGAGCTGCTTTGACTCCATGTCTTTGAACTGTGGCGTAATGTAGAAGGTGTCCCACAGGGTCCAGTGGCACAGCCTCCCCTGTGTCCTGAGCTGTGTACCCAAGGGTAACCTTCATATGGGCTGAGTACACCTTCCTCTTGTGTTGAGCCTTGGTTGCTGTTGGCAGGTCAATGGGAGGGATTTACCCAGGCCAGTCAGCTGCAAGGACTGGCTGTGACCACTGACCACCAACCTCTGCCCTCTGTGGGGGATCAGCAGTGCAGGGGCAGGGTCATGGTGCTGGGATGTGACCTGTAACTGTCCACTGGGTATGCAGGCTCTGGGGTTTCCTAGGTGGTATAGGTCAAGGTCAGCCCCCACTTGTGTTTTGCTGGGGGCACCTGGTCTGAGCTTTAAAGCAATCTCTGATGACTGCTATTGTGCTGGGCTTAGAGATTCCCAGGGGAAGCCAGGCTATGAATCTAGGCTGGCTGCTGCTAGGGCCATGCCTGGGGCTTCCTTAGGGCATGTACTGCCTGTTTGAGAGGGTTTGGCAATTGTGAAGAATGAACCTGACCAGCCATTCAGATGGAAAAGCATCTTGGATGGGCTCATAATTTGGATGGAGCAGAGTCTCTGGGCATCTCCAAGGTGGGTCAAACAGACTTAGCCAGGTTGATGGAGTCTCAGGTATGGCACCAGCTTGCCAGCTCTGTAGGGTGAGAGTTCAGAAAAGGGACAATGGCCTCTGCTCGCCTTGAAGGCAGCCACGTCATTTTCTCCCTGTATGGCACTGGTGCCTTTCAAGGTGCTACCCTAGTGCTGGAGCTCAGAGGGAGTGAGTCTCAGAAGGTGAGTCAGTGTGTGGTTTGTTTAAGAGGAACTGTTTGGGACTCCAGCATTTTCTCCCACCGACCTAATCCTGCTGATTTTTGTAGCCAGAAGCTATGGGGACTTACCTTGCTGGCACTGGAACCATGGGCTGTGGGGTCTGGTGTGGGACTGGGACTCCTCTGTCCTGAGATGTCCCTCCTGAATTTTTATCCACCCGTGTGGGAGTGGGACAGGACCATTCTGTGTCTGGGCCTCGCCCAGCACTGATAGGATGTGGTTTCTTTAATTCTGTAGTTTTCAGTCTTCTATTCAGTTCAATTTCTGATGATACTGAGTGACGGTTATTCTCTGTTTTAGTTGTGAATGTGATGTCGTTGTGCAAAAGGCGAGCATGCCTGCCTGCACTACCATTGAGACTGGAAATCGAGTATGTACCTCTTTACATGGATGTCATAATGTCCCGAAAATCTCCTAGTGTTAGTACAGGGTCAACTGACACTCTGGATTTCTAGTTCAAGTTCAGTTCAGAACCAGGGTCCTATAGGCTGTGGATTATCTATTTCTTTGCTTTCTCTCACATATACAGTTACCCTGGTGAAGACTCTCATTTTCTTGGATGAAGAAAGGGTAACAGTAGAAATGTTCCGTTGTCTGTTGGGGTCTTGTCCAAAAGATCTGGTCTTTCCTTCACTGGAGAATTCTAAAAATGTATCTGGCTCAGGACAAGTTATTGGTTAAGGGACAGACTGAGTATGTTTATGATTCGAGCTACAACATTGTTCACTGCACCCAGGATGTTTCTGCTTGTACAGGTCACGTGGAATTCGAGGGGCATATGTCTTTACTTCCAGGATCCCTAGGATTAATCAGCCAAGCCAGCAGCTCAGTACTGGTCAGACTCATTTGATGATATTTTGATCTGCTGCCTTTTAAGTGATCAGATCTACCGAGTGTCTAGTGATAGGACAAGGCCCTTTGCCCTCTGCTACCCCAGGACCCAATTTATCCCCAGATGATTCTTGGCTTTAATTGAATTTATTGGGGTGAC
>JAPYXV010004107.1:0-11654 GCA_028533065.1 Trachops cirrhosus
TTCCTGAAACAAGCTACCACTCCCCATTGCTCCCCTGTTTGCAAGTCTCTTGGGGACCCTCAGACATTAGAAGAAATAAATTTTCTAAACAAAAAAGATTTCAGTAGGTATAACTCAAGAAGGCTACATATGAGTTTCTTTGTCTTGAGGAGATTTATTGCTTTCAAAAGGTAAAAGTTTTACCTAAGGTCTGGCAGGATCTTAAAAAATATTGGTCAGCTTTTTTAGGTGTGCCATTTCAGAGTCATGGTCGCAACTAATTATTCACTACCAGGCCTGAAGACCTAAATTACATGACAAAGAACATGGCAGAGGAAGGGCCACCCATATATGAAGTGGACCTGAAGGAAGTGAGAAATGTGTTTGGGCTCCGTGTCATATTTGGACAAATAGAACATCTGCCACACATTTTATGAGCCACAATAAGAGCTTTCCAGTACTATTATTTACTGCATGAAATCACATTTTTAAAAGATTTTATTTATTTTATTTTTAGGCACAGGGAAAAGGATGGAAAAGGTGAGGGAGAGAAACATCAATGTGTGGTTGCCTCTCATGCACCCCCTACTGTGGACCTGGCCTGCAACCCAGGCATGTGCCCTGACTAGGTAATCAAACCCCTCATTTTTGTTTCACAGGCTGGAGCTCAGGCCACTGAGCCACACCAGCCAGGGCTGAAATCACATTTTTAAACACCAAATGTGTTAGCTCATGTACATGTTAAAATATCAGTAATTGAGTCCACCATATAAATAAGATTGGTTTCTGTTTGACATCATATATGTTTCTGTGGTTCAAGTTCCCCTGCTCTTTTGTTTCCAGACTCCCTTTTCCTTTTCTGCAGTGGTCCACTAGAACTGTAAAATAGAGCCTTTACTTCATTTAACAGGAAGCAACACACATTCTCTAGTCAAAATAATTTGACTGTTTAATATTGTCGGCCTAGCTGCAGCATCAGCTGGATGAATTCCTTTTGCTTGCATGGTAGTAACTTCAGAAGTCTTCACATTCTCATAGTTGCCAATTGTTTCGATATCTGTACAACATCTAATAGTTCTGCAACCTATGTTCTCACTTTAATGCACTTCTCTGAAAAAGTTCAGAAGGATTGCTGTTTCCACATCTATAGTTGGGAGCTGCACCAAGGGCATAGCCACTATTAGTGCAAATATGGGGAATTCGATCTTTTGAAAACTGACAAGCCCGGGTTAGAGCAATTAATTCAGATTGTTGGGAGTTTCTTACTTGGGTAAATAAAAATGTCTATTAAGCCCATCATAGAAGTTATCACCTATTCAATTTGTTAATATTACTGTTCATTTTTCACAGAGTCATATGTAAATTAGGGGTGTAGATATGGAATCACACAATATCTGGAAATAACTAGTCTATTTTTATCTCTGTGACTATATACAAATCTTGATTTTTACTAGGTTTCTTTACTAGCAAGAGTAGTATATCAGAAGCTTCTATATAAACTATGTCTCCCTTTAATGTAATTTTCTATAATGGGCTTAATTCCAGCTAGTGCATCAGATCTTAAAGTAAAATGGCAAATGTTAGGCAGAGAGAAAATACTATCAGCAGTTATTTTAAGGGGAGTGGTTGATTGAGCTCGACAGTATCCCTACTAGAAGGAACTCAAAGTTGTATTGAAAAATCCTGCAAGAAACATTGAGTGTCAAGATTGTTATTTTCTTCTTCTGAAATTCCTTTTTTAGGTATTATTTTCCCAATTGTTTCAGTATTGAAATACATTTCACCCTTCCAGGAAAAAATACGTGGGTACCATGAATTTAAAAAAAAATCTCTCCCTGTCAGTTATACTGAGACTTAATACACCAGTAAAAAAAAAAATATGTTGCCTCATAACATATTATATTTAGAAGGGGAAATGTTTTGTTTAAGAATGGTCATTAGTTGAAAACATATACCTACCATTTTCATTGAAGCTTTCATTTTAATTGGGTGTTGTTAAGGACAAATAAAGTATTTCTAGTACCTACAAGGGCCTTACTAATTTCCCCTATTATAGGAATTTAAATTTCTACCTATTAGTAAGGAGAAAGGGAGACACCCTTATAGTCCTCTGAGCAACCATATGCTTGCTTTTGTATTTTTTTGTATATAAATCTTACTTCAGTTTTCTATAATTTGAACCTTACTTGGTGATTCGGTTCCTTTACTTCCAGGAACCACTAGGTATTAATTGGAATAGGTCAGAATAACTGTGATCTTATACTTTGACCATTAAATTAAAATTTCCTGCAAACCCATGAGGGTACTGGAGAAAATCTTTGAAACTTTTAGGTAGATTTTTATATTCTTTTTAGTTTTAGACTATATATATGATCCTGGTTCTCCTCTGCCTAAAACTGGCCTTTTTTTCACTGAAGGAAGGAGCTAGAATTCTGCATTATTTTTGTCTCTGTTTCTATTTTCATTTTCTTGATATTTATTAGGGAATTAGTGGAGGAGATATAAAAGAGATAACAAATGAAAAAAGAAGGAAGAAAGAGGACAATTATAGGCAAAAGCTAAAAAAAACAAACCTCACAGAGCTCAGGAATTAGTCAAGGAAATGTAGAAAGAGGAGGAATGAGGTACTGGCATTCATTAGCTATAGAGGCCTTCTTTAGTTCACAGACAGTCCCTAAAATTTTTAACTATTTTTAAAGACAATTTATCTATTCTCCTCCTAGAAGCTGCAAATTTCCAATAAAAATATTTTGCCATGTATTCAGTTAAATTTTAGAGCTGTCTTTTTAAATTTTGCATGAAAAGTTAATTAGATGTCAAAAGACGTCTTTTCTGGCCATCGTAAATGGACACCTGCTATATTAAAAACTTCACACTTCTCAAAGTACTTGCAAATAAAGCCTTTTTATTTATTGTCTATCTGCCAGTGTAGTAATGAGGGGCCTGGGGCTGAGAGTATTCAGCCTTGCGTGTTTGATTTCTCACATTAATTTATTTTGTTCTTCTTTGGATATTGGCAGAGTGTGAGTAAATTTCCAAGGATATTGCTTGGTAGCTTCAGTGGGCTGCTTATGGGCTGAGCTCCAAGGAGCTGTCACCTCCTGAGTCACATCAAAGTCTCCTTCGTGTCTCAGTTTCAATCCCAGGAGGTAGGTAACCAACCTTTACATGCACATCCTGGTAAAATCATTTACTGAGTTACTTTCAAGTTGTAATTCTCTATGAGGTCTTGCACATTTTGAGGGATTTCCTCAGACACCTGCACAGAGATTCTTAGTCACCCAAGAACACCAGAGACTGGACCTTCAGGGAGGAAGTGCCTTTTGTCTTCAGAGCCAAAGAAGTGCAGTCTCCCATTTTTCCAGCAAAATGTTTTGTTCAGACTGTCAAAGAGCATTTTCAATTGAAAGTCAAAGTGGAAAAGCAGCCATCATTTGTTCTTTTGTTTTGTCTGAGTTTTCAACTCTCATTGTTAGCCTGGTTTCTTTCAACTCTTAACTTTTAGGTTCACATTGAGGACTTTAAAAAATGTTCAAAGAAATTTAGGCCTTTTACTTTAAAACATGGATGTCCAGAATTCTGACGCAAAAATCCCACAAGCTCACTTGATACAATTCCAAGAATTAGTGAGCCACAGTGGGTCCTCAGCTTGTATCTAGCAAGGTGGTCCTGGGTGGGCTTCTCTGGAATCCTGCTACAATGTGGCAAGTATATGATAAAGTAAGAAAAGTTTAAATATGTAGAGAAATTTTAGCAGTTTATTTTCCAAACTGAAACAATATCTCAACAAATCGAAAAGTGCTCCAGAGAATGGCAGTTTTGTGCCTCATTTTATACATTTTGGTTGACTCTCATGTGGCCCGAACTGGGGATCTGGCCCACAATCCAGGCATGTGCACTGACTAGGAATTGAACTGGCAGCCTTCTGGTTTGCAGCTCATGCTTAATTCCTTGGGCTGCACCATCCAGGGCAGAATGAGTATTTTAAAGGTAGTTGAAAAGAGCAGATCCTACATGGCAAGAGAAATTTTTCTGAGCTACTCAAAATCAGTGGGACAATGGGGATGCCTAGCCAACAGATGCCTTTCGGAAGCCCTTTTATTACCCATAGGTAATCAAATTAGCCTAAAGTAAACATCCTAATTTTTCTCCTGAAAAACATTTTCTGCCTGAATCTCTCAGCAGGAATGTGGTGAGGTTCATCCGTTTTTTCTCAGTGTTGTTTCCTAATAAACAGCTTAAAATCAATATCCTAAAACCAAAATTTCAGGGTAGCAAAATGTTGGTTTCCTTCAATAAACACAGATTACTCACATCTCTCTTTTTCCTTTCAACATTCCAGTGTCTCCCCAGTTCACTCAGACTAAAGCCAAGGTTCTGACTGATGGCTTCATTCTTTCTGACTTCATGAACTCTCATCTTCTGATCTCTCTGCTCCAATAAGTTCACATCCTCTGTGCTGAGCCAACACCTTTGAACTGGACAAAGAAAATCACCCCAAGTACGCCTTCCTTTATTCTAACATAGGTTATTGTTGTCACTGTTGCTTGGATTATTGTGGGACTTCCCCTCCGGCATGTCAGGTCTCTGAAGACTGAGATTTTGTCTTTTACTTTTAGTGATTAGAAGACTGTCAGGGGGATGGGGAGCAGAGGGTCGGTCTTTTTTGATAAATGAATAAAAAAATTACGAATTTAATAAAGGTTAAAAGGGTAAAACATGGAACATGATGATCTCACATAACTATAATTCTAACCTAGATGAAGACTAGTTAAAGTTTTTTAAAGAGAAGCCTGTAATAGACAATGAGCCCAGGAACACCTAGAGCTCATGAGAGGGCATGGATGAGAGGTGCAGGCAAAGGAGACAAAGGCCAGGAGGTAGGCATGTTGAGCGAGGAAAGTGAATTTTACTGACTCATTTTGATGATGAAGTGAGATAATACGCCTGAGGTATCCAATACACAATCACTACTAAAGAATGGCCCGTGTTGTCATTATGGCATTCCTCTGGGTACCCCTTGTTGGTCTGCCCACTTGGAATGAGAAATCATAGGAAAACAATAGGCTCTCCCCCTCCCCACACAAGCAATTCATGACATTAGAGCTGAGTCATTACAGCTGGACCAATGTCTCACCAAAAGACAATAAACCACACATATGTAAAGTTCCCAACATGATGAGTGTTGGCATGTGTACACACTCCATGTGAATCCATTTCACCCAAAAGTTGAACTCCTTTAACTTGACCTTATCTGGGTAGTACTTTATCTGCCCTTTCATTCTAAATGGTGCTTTGCTGGATAGAGGAATCTTGGATGTAGGTCCTTGCCTTTCTTGACTTCAAATATTGACCTCCAGCCCCTTCTTGCCTTCAAAGTTTCTTTTCAGAAATCAGCTGAAAGTCTTATGGGAACACTTTTGTTCTCCTTTTCTCTTGCTGCTTTGCAGATGCTCTCCTTATATAACTTTAAGCCTGGGTAATGTGATTATGATGTGCCTTGGGGTGTGCTTCCTTGGGCCCACCTTCTTTGGGATTCTCTGGCCTTAGTGGACTTCCTAGAAGTCTATTCCCTTTGCCAGATTAGTGAAATTCTTCATTATGTTTTCAAATAAGTTTTCAATGTCTTGCTCTTCCTCTTCTTTTTCAGGCACCCCTATGATTGGGATGTTGGACTTTATAAAGTTTTCTCCTAGGTCCCTAAGTATCTCCTCATTTTTTTGAATTCTTGTTTCATTCTGTTCTCATTGAATGTTCATTTCTTCCTTCTGCTCCAAATAATTGACTTGAGTCCTGGTTTATTTCCCTTCGTGGTTGATTCCCTGTATATTTTTCCTTATTTCACTTTTCATACCTTTCACTTTTTCCTCTATTTTGCAACTATACTCAACCATTTTAGTGAGCATACTGATTATCAGGGTTTTGAACTCTGCATCTGGATCGGTTGGATATCTCTTCATTGCTTACTTCTTTTTCTGGAGCTTTGATCTTTTCTTTCATTTGGGCCACATTTCTTGTCTTGGTGTATGTGTTATGTTTTAAGGGGCAGAGCTTTAGGTATTTTCCAGGGTGGAACAACCCATGTTGACTTGTTGTGCTGCATCCTGGATGAATATTTCTTTTTTTTTAACTCCTGGGTTGTCAGACTTCCATACAGTTCCATTTTATGGCAGTTCTGGTGTTTTATTTTTTTTTTTTAATTTTGTTGTAGCAGTTCTTTTGATTGTGCAAGGAAGCAAAGTGTATTTACTATGTATCCCTCTGGGCCAAGAAAGGTAATTCTTTTCCCTCTCATGGCCAAGTATCATTCCATTATGTAAATGCCCCATAGTTGCTTTATCCATTCACCTATTGATGGATACCCCTTATCCTGGTGATTGTAAATAACATGCAATGAACATAGGGATGTTTATGTTCTTTTAAATTAGTGTTTTGGGTTCCTTCAAATATATTCCCAGATGTGGGTTACTGGGCCAAAAGGCAGATCCATGTTTAATTTTTGTGGTATATCCACAATGCTTTACACTGGCTGCACTAGTCTGCATTCCCAGCAACAATGCAGAAGTGTTCCCCTTTGTCTGCAGCACTCATTGATTTAGTAATGATAGCCATTCTCCCAGGTGTGGGATGGCACCTCATTGGGTTTTAATGTGCATTTCTCTGATGATTAGTGATGTTGAGCATATGTTCATATGTCTATTGGCCATGTTTTGCCCTCTTTTGAGAAGGATCTATTCAGGTCCTTTATCCATGTTTTAATGGGTTTTTTGTTTTATTCTTGGTGTTGAGTTTTGTATGTACTTTATAATTTTTGAATATTAACCCCTTATCACGTGTATTGGCAAATGTGTTCTCCCATTTGTGACAGGTCTTTTTATTTGACAATTTATGTTGCTGTGCAAAAACGTTTTAGTTTGATGTAGTACCATTTGTTTATTTTTTCTTTTGTTTCCCTAGCCTAGGTAGTTACATACAAAAACATATTTCTACAAGCAATATTCAAGTTTTTGCTACCTATGTTCTCTTCTTGGATTCTTATGATTGCATGTCTTACATTTAAATCCTTGATCCATCTGGAATTTTTTCTTGTGTTTGGTGGAAGAAGGTGGTCTAGTTGCATTTTTCTTCACACATCTGCCAATTTCCCAACACCATTTATTGAATAAACTATCTTGAGCCCATTGTGTGTGTTTGCTTCCTCTGTGGAATATTAATTGACTAAAATGGTGTGGCTTTATTTCTGGTCTCTCTACCCTGTTCCATTTGTTTCTGTGTCTGTTTCTTTGCCTCAACCAGGCTGTTTCAAGTACTATGGCCTTGTAGTATATAGTGTGATATTAGGTAGTGTGACTCCTCCAACTTTGTTCCACTTTCTCAGGATCGCTGTGGCCATGTGGGGCCTTTTGTGGTTCCAAATACATTTTTCAAATATTCATTCTAGTTCTTTGAAGAACACCATTGGTGTCCTGATAGGAAGAGCATTGCATCTATAGATTGCTTTGAGTAGTAGAGACAATTTTTTAAAGTTTAAAACTGAGTTTTATTATAGATCACAATGTACTCAGTGATCTAGATTATTCCACAGGAAATAAGTATCCATATTTTATAGTAGCCAAGTGTACAGTGGCTTTGCAAATTGAATTGCATGTATCAATTTGTCTGCTAATAATATACTAAAAATAACATTGGAACACTCTTTTCTTCTTAATATGTTCTTTGCCAGATTAAAAAAAAACACTACTAAAATAACACATTAGTTGTACACTTTGGAGGCTTTCTTCATTTATGAATTGAATGGCCAATTTTAGCAGCTTGGCATAAAACAAGACATCCTTCCATACCAACAATTTTAGCATTGACTTCTTTTAATGAAAAGGTAATTTTTGTGGGCATGTATACTTTTTATTGCTATTCAAGCATAGTTGTCTCCAATTTCCCCATTTCAGTGATGGACAGTCTTCTTATCCATTTACATGATATGTATTTCCACTAATTTCTTTCCTCTTGAATTACTTTTTTCAGTATCTTATAATTTTCCATGCATGTCTTTCACATTCTCGGTGAAGTTTATTCCCAGGTATTTTGTTTCTTTTTGAAACAATTGTGAATGGGACTGTTTTCTTAAATTTCCCTTTCCAATAGTTTGTTATTGTCACATAAAAATGCAACTGATTTTTGGATATTAATTTTGTAGCTGGCTAATATGCTGAAATCATTTATCAGTTCTAGGAGTTTCTTGGTGGAATCTTTGGAGTTCTCAGTGTACAGTATCATGCCATCTGCAAATAGACACAGTTTTACCTCTTCCTTTCCAATGTGCACATCTTTGATTTCTTCTTTGTGTCTTACTAGCTAAAACTTCCAGTAGTATGCTCAATAAGAGGTGAAAGTAGGCATCTTTATTTTATTCCTAATCTTAAGGGGAACGCTTGTAATTTTGTCCCATTGAGTATGATGCTGGCAGTGTGTTTGTCCTATATGGCCTTTATTATTTGGGGGTATGTTCCCTCTAGTCTGACCTTGCTTTTGACCTTGTTTTGATAATACATCCATCCTGAATTTTATCAAAAGCTTTTTCTGCTTCTACTGATACGATCATGTGGTATTTATCCTTCATTTTTTTATGTGGAAAATGCCATTTATTGATTTACATATGTTGTACCACCACAGCATTCCTGGAATAAATCCAATGTGATCATGGTGCATGATATTTTTCATGCATTACTGCATTTGGCTTGCTAATAATTTGTTGAGGATTTTTCATCTAGGTTTATCAGAGATATTGGCCTATAATTTTCTTTCCTTGTAGTGTCATTATTGGGTTTATGATAATCCTGGCCTCATAAAATGAGTTTTGTAGCCTTCTGTCATTTAGAATTTTGTGAAATAGTTTGGGAAGGAGAGGTGTTAGTTCCTCTTTGAGTGTTTGGTAAAACTTACCTGTGAAGCCATCTGATCCAGGGCTTCTGTTTCTTGGGAGTTTTTTGATTATTGCTTCAATTTCCTTAGGTGTAAACTGTCTATGCAGATTATCTGATTCTGCCTTATTTATTTGTGGAGCATTTTATGTCTCTAGGAATTTTTCCATTTTGTCCACATTGTCCAGTTTGTATGCATATGATTGTTCATAATATTTTCTTACAACCCTTTTTGTTTCTTAGGTGTGACTTCGCATTGCTACTGTTTCACTTCTGATTTTATTTGGGACTTTTCTCTTTTTATCTTGAGTAGTCTAGTTCAAGGTCTGTCAGTCATGTTTATCTTTTCCAAGGACCAGCTCTTGCATTCATTGTTCTTTTGTATCAATGTTTTAGACTCTATTACAGTTATTTCTGTTCTGTCTTTATTATTTCCTTCCTTCTACTCACTTTGGCCTTTGTTTGTTTTACTTTCTCAAGTACATTTAGTGTGAAATAGATAGTTTATGTAAGCTTTTTTTTTTCATTACTTTTTTTTGGTCAAGAGTCCTGTAATGTAATCAAATTCCCACTTACGATTGCTTTTCCAGTGTCCCACTGATTTTGGATTTTTGGTTTCTATTTTCATATGTTACAAGGTACCTTTTGATTTTTTCATTGATTTTGTTGTTTACCCTTTTATTGTTTAATAACATGTTATTTAGCATCCATGTGTTTGGGTGTTTTTCACAGTTCTTTGATCGATTTCTGGTTTCATGGCATTGTGGTCAGAGAAGATGCTTGATATGTTTTAGGTCTTCTTAAATTTGTTGAACCTTGTTTTGTGTCCTAACATGTGGTCTATCTTAGAAAATGTTCCATATGCACTTGAAAAGTATGTATATTGTGCTGCTTTGGAGTGAAATGCTCCAAAGATATCAATTAAATCCTTCTGATCTACTTTGTCATTTAAGACTTCTGCCTCCCTCATTATCTGCCTGGAAGATCTATTCATTGGGGACAGTGGGGTGTCAAAGTCCCCAATTATGACAGTATCTCTATTGACATCTCCTTTTATGTCCACCAAGATTTGCTTTACAGATTTAGGTAATCTTATGGTGGGTGTATAAATGTTTACTAGGATTGCATCTTCTTGTTTCATTGTTCTCATTATCATTATGTAGTACCCTTCTTCCTCTCTTACTATAACCTTGGACTTAAAGTCTTTTGTGTTGATTATATGTACAGTTATACCAGCTTTCTTTTCTTTTCCATTTCCATTAAATACATATTTCCAACCCTGTATTTTTAATTTGTGTGTATCTTTTGATCTGAGATGGGTCTCTTGGAGTCAGCATATATATGTCTTGTTTTCTGAACCATTCAGTTACCTGACCTCTTTTGGTTGGAGCATTTAAACCATTTACATTTAAGGAGATTATTGATAGATACATTTGTAGTGCCCTTTCATTGTTAGACTGATTTTCCCTGGTTTTCTTTTCTTTCTGTTTTTTTTCTTAAAGCAAGACCTTTAATATTTGTTGCAGTGCAGGTTAAAACCCTTTATTGTTTATTCTCTGGGAAACTCCTTATTTCTCCTTCAATTTTAAATGATGACCTCACTGGCTAAAGTCACCTTGGTGGTGGGTCCTTGCCTTTCATCACCGTGAATATTTCATGCCATTCCTTTCTGGCCTGAAATGTTTTTCTTGAGTAATCTGATGCCAGTGTAATTGGCACTACCTGGTAGGTAACTCCCTACTTTTCTCTATTGGCTTTTAGGGGTCCCTCCTGGTCTTCAAGCCTTGTCATTTTAATTATGATGTGTCTTTGTGCAGGCCTCTTTGGGTCCAACTTGTTTGGGGCACTCTGAGCTTCCTTCACTTGTGTGAATTTTTCTTTCATCTTATTAAGTTTTCAGTCATTATTACTTCAAATAGTTCTTGGTATCTTGCTCACTGTCTTCTCTTTCTAGTATCCCCATGAGGTTGATGTGATGTTACATGTTGTTCAAAATGTTTCTTAAGCTCTCCTCATTTCTTAAAATTCTTTTTTTTTCTTTTGCAGCCCTGCATGGGTGATTTTTCTATCTTGTCTTCCAAAACACTGATTCTATTCTCTGCTTCATGTAACCTAGTGTTTATTCCTTGAAGTGTTATATTTGTCTCAGACATTGCATTCTTTATTTCTTCTTTTTTAAAAGATTTTATTTATTAGTTTGTAGGGAGAGGAGAAGACAAGGAGAGAAAACTCAACATGTTGTTGCTTCTCACACACCTCCTAATGGGGACCTAGGCATGTGACCTGATTGGGAATCAAACAAGCAACCCTTTGGTTGGCAGGCCCACACTCAATCCACAGAGCTACACCAGCAATGGCTGCATTCTTTGTTACTGACTGGTTCATTTTATTTATTTTTATTTTTTTATTTTTTTAAATGTTTTATTGATTATGCTATTACAGTTGTCCTATTATCCCCCCTTCATTCCCCTCCACCCTGAACACCCTCTCCCACCCACATTCCCCCTTTACTTCAGTCCATGTGTCATAAGTTCTTTAGCCTCTACATTTCCCCTAATATTCTTGCCCTCCCCCTATTTTCTATCTACCTTCATTGCGACTTATTCTTCGTATCTTTCCCCCACTCTCCTCCTCCCACTCCCCTGTTGCTAACCCTCCATATGTTCTCCATTTCTGTGGTTCTGTTCCTGTTCTAGTTGTTTGCTTAGTTTCTTCTTGTTTTTGTTTCAGGTGTGGTTGTTAATAATTGTGAGTTTG
>JAPYXV010004108.1:0-11653 GCA_028533065.1 Trachops cirrhosus
TGCCTGGCTTATTTCGCTTAGCATAATGCTTTCCAACTCCATCCATGCTGTTGCAAAGGGTATGAGTTCCTTCTTTCTTTCAGCTGCATAGAATTCCATTGTGTAAATGTACCATAGTTTTTTGATCCATTCATTTACTGACGGGCATCTAGGTTGTTTCCAGCACTTAGCTATTGTAAATTGTGCTGCTATGAACATTGGGGTGCATAGGTTCTTTTGGATTGGTGTTTCAGGATTCTTAGGATATAGTCCCAGCAGTGGAATTGCTGGATCAAAGGGCAGGTGCGATGGTAGTGGGTTACCAGAACTCAACTAAAGTTTGTGTTTCTTCATCTTCTTAAAGCAGTCCCTTTAGCATATCTTGCAATGCTGGTTTGGAGATGGTGTATTCTTTTATCCTCTTTTTGTCTGGGAAACTCCTTATTTTGCCATCCATTTTAATTCAGAGCCTTGGTGGGCAGTGTATTCTTGATCGCAGTCCTTTCTTTTTCACTTATTGGAATTTTTCTTTTCATTCCCTTCTGGCTTATAGAGTGTCTATTGAAAAATATGCTGCTAGCCTTATCTGAGCCCTCTTTTATATCACTTCCTGTTTCTCCTTTGCTGCCTTTTGGATTCTCTCTGTGTCCTTTAAACCTGCCATTTAATTATGATGTGTCTTAGAGTACACCCATTTGGGTTCATCTTGATTGGGACCCTCTGTGCTTCCTGAACTTGCATCACTTTGCCCCTCTCCAGGCTAGGGAAGTTTTCTGTCATTATTTTTTCAAACAGGGTTTCTATCCCTTGCTCCTTTTCTTCTCCTTTCTGTGTTCTTACCATTCAAATGTCTTGCAGTTCATGTTGTCTTGCAGTTCCCTTAAGCTATCTTCATGTTTTTTGTCTTTTTTTGTGCAGCTGCTCTACCTGAGTATTTCTTTCTACCTTGTCTTCCAGCTCACTAATTCAGTCCAGCCTTCTTATAATTCCTTTTAGTGTGTTTTTCTTTATTTCAGAAATTGTATTATTAATTTCTTCCTGGTTCTTGTTTATAGTTTCTATTTCCTTTTTCATACTGTTGTAGTTCTCACTCAGTTCCTTGCAGTTGTGATTTCCTTGAGCATCCTTATAACCATTGTTTTGAATTCTGTTTGATACTTTGTTTGTGTCCATTTCATTTAGCTCTTTTACTGGGTAATCTTCCATTCATTTCCACTGGGGAGTTCTTTCATTGTCTCCCCATTTTAGGTGACTCTTTTTGTTTGTTTTTGCATCTCAGAATGCTCTGCTTTGCCAGTTGTCTTCGTGGGGTGCTCTTCTGTGGTAGGCATTCTGTGGGATGATTCATGCCATTCTTTGATCTCCTTATCTGGACACTCTAGGATTGCCCTTTACTCAGTTTGTGTTGGCTCTCTTGTTTTACTTGGCTTTTACTTGTTGGTGGCCCTTTTGTTGGTGGATTCTCCCCTCCAGCAGGTGTTCTGGCATTCTCAACACCCACCTTGTCTTGTATTCTGTTGTGCAGGTATTGGTTAATAAAGCAGTATTACCAGACCACCAATCCTACACCAACAATAAGAACCCCCCTGCCACATCAGCAGTCTCAACCACAATTGAACTAAGATTAATAAACTTGAAGAGAGATTGCAGATATCATAAGATATGAGAAAGGGAATATGAGATGGTTAAAATAGGGTAAAATATTATATAGGAAGAGGGTGGAGAATTGATAAGAGTTGGGGTACAATCAAGGTGAAGAAAGGGAGAGAGCAAAATTTACAATGTACATAAAACACAAAAGGGTGATGGGAACAATTGAGTAAGGAAAGGGAAGAATATACTGTGAGGTTTGAAGTAGACTGAAAAGGTACTGGACCAATGGGAGCAAAATTGCAGAAAAACCACAGCAGTGTTGATAGCAATGGCAGTTGAATGAAGTTTAATAAATGTGGAGCAGGAATAAGAATTTGTAGAAGAGTGAAAATGAATATGAGATGTGTTCAGTAAAGAAAAATGATATTGAGAGGATGGGGAGAAGCAAGCTAATAAGAGTAAAGATTAATGCCCAGGTTGAGAGAGGGAAAAAATGAAATAAAAGTCCTCACTCAACTGATCAGGGGCAGGGGAAAGGCAAAATGGAGTAAGATGAAGCGGGAGTATTATATGGGATTTAAAACAAATAAGTAGTGAACAAATAGGTGATTGTTTGGAGAAGTACTGCAGTAACTGTGATATTTCACTCAACTGTTTATGAAAGATGAAAAAGAAATGAGTCTTATTACAAGGGAAAAAGAATGTGAAGTGAATTAAGAAGAGTGCTTATGTGAGTTTAGATGGAGGAGAAACAGTGAGAATAAAGAACAGAAACTTGCAGTAGTGTGAGAGAAAATAAACCACAACAGTAATAAGGCTCAGGAAGATGGCAAAATGGATGAAGACCTGTGAGGGGTGCTATAGGGTATTTGGAGTAACAATAGTATGATAAGTAATATATAATCTGAATAAAAAGAACAAAAAGTAAAAGACCAAGAGTAGTGTGTCATTTGGAATACAAGTGGAGGAAAGGAGAAAAAGTAAAATGCAATATGATAAGAAGAATTAAAAAAACAAATCAAATAGTAAAAAACAAAACAAAAAACTAAATAAATGAAAAGATGACAAATAAAAAATGACATGCAAGTTTTGAAGGATAGCAAAGTGAATTTTGTTTCAGCTGTTGGTGTTTGCCTTCTTTCTGGATCCATCTCTGGTGTTCTCACAGCTCCAGGTCTCACTCTCTTACTCTTGGGGAAAAAAAAAGCCTGCCACTGATTTTAACCCTGCAGGTCTTGGGGTATTCTGCAGGCAGAGAGGAGCTGGGCTCCCTATTTTTTTCCTTTGCTGTGGTTCCACGAGATTGGAGGCTCAGTTTAGGCTACAGTATTCAAAGGTGCTCAGTTTCCAGCCCACACCCTTAGTGCACTGTGCATTCAACACCATCCATTCTGTGCATTTGCACCAGGCAGATGCTCACAGTCCACCTTGTTTTGCAACCCTTTTATGGGTCATGAGATGCACTGAGTGGGAGCAAATAGCATTCCCCCTCCTCCCTCTTTGTTGCCCTGGTTGCTATGCGAGTGCTAGGTACCTGCAGGACAGCTCAGTTCCCATATTGAACAAGGTATTTCTGGGGTCTGCTGCCTCTCAGAGCCCCTGTTGTCCCCTTTGATCAATCCATGAGGCACCTTGAGTGGGAGCACATCGCACCCCCCACTTCTCCCTCCTTGCTTGCCTGGCCGCTGAGTGCACCAAGTCCCTGTGCACAGAAGGCCCCTGCACAGTGGCTGTGATCATCTTTTGAGAAAAATCCCCTTGGGTGCTGCTTGCTACTCCTAACAAGAGCCTAACTTTTCACACATTCCATGAAGGAAAGACTAAACGTAAAGGAAAGGATAAAACAATGGTAATTCATCAAAACAAAATGCTTCTGCATGGCGAAAGCATCAGCAAAATAAAAAGGGAACCAACTGTATAGGAAAACATATTTGCAAATGATACCTTGGACAAGGGTTCGATCTCCAAAATATATAAAGAACTCATATGACTCCACACCAGAAAGACAAGCAATAGAGGACTCATGGGCATGGACAAGGGGGAGGAAAGACTGTGGGAGTGGTAAGGGTTTTGGTGAGTAATGGGGAAAGAGGTAGGGGGGGACAACTGTAACTGAACAATAAATTAAAAATAAATTAAAATAAAAAAATTAAAGGAGAAATAAAGAGCTTCCCAGATAAGGAAGAGCTAAAGAGTTCATTATTTTTAAAAAAAAGTTAGATGTATCATAAAAAAATAAGGAAAAAAGAACAAATATATGAACAAAATGGCAATAACTACATACATATCAAGAATCACTTTAAATATAAATGGATTAAAAGCTCCAATCAAAAGACAGAGGGAGCTGACAAGTGCTTCTGAGGCTGTGGAGAAAAGGGAGCACTAGTATACTTTTGGTGGGAATGCAGACTGGTGCAGCCACTATGGAAAACAGTATGGAACTTCCTCAGAAAATTAAAAATGAAACTGCCTTTTCACCCAGCGATTCCACTGCTGGGACTATATCCTCAGAATCCTAAAACACCAGTTCAAAAGAACCTATGCACCACAATGTTCATAGCAGCACAATTTACAGTAGCTAAGTGCTGGAAGCAACCTAGGTGCCCATCAGTAAATGAATGGATCAAAAAACTATGGTACATTTACACAATGGAATTCTATGCAGCAGAAAGAAAGAAGGAGCTCCTACCCTTTGCAACAGCATGGGTGGTACTGGGGAGCATTGTGCTAAGTGCAATAAGCCAGACATTGAAAATGAAATACCACATGATCTCACCTATTACTGGACACCAAATCAAACAAGTGAGCAAAATATAACTAGAGACATTGAAATGAAGAACAACTTACAGTAACCAGAGGGGATGGGGGAGAGGTATAATGGGGGATAGAAGGGGAAGGGTCATCAAAGAAGAAGTATAAAGGACCCATGGACAATGCCACAAATGGGTATGATTGTGTGGGGGGGTAGGCATCGTTGGGGAGTGTGGTGGGGTAGGTGGAGACAACTCTGCTTGAAAAACAATAAAATTTTTTTGAAATATTCTTTATCTGTTAAATATGTCATTAATATTTTGATGGGAATTGCATTGAATCTGTACATTGCTTTGGGTAGTATGGACAATTTAATATGTTAATTCTTCCAATTCATGAGCACAGTGTATGCTCCCATTTATTTGTGTCTTCCTTAATTTCATTCTTAAGTGTTGTGTAGTTTTCTAAGTACACATCTTTTACTTCCTTGGTTAAGTTTATTCCTAAGTATTTTATTTTTCTTGTTGCTATGTTAAATTTTTTTTTTTTTTTACTAATTTCTGTTTCTGATATTTCATTGTTGGTGTACTAAAATACCTTTGATTTGAGTGTTGACTTTGTAATCTGACATTTTGCTAAATTCACTTGTTTGGTTGAGTAGCTTTTGGTGGAGTCTATAGGATTTTCTATGTACACTATCATATCATCTACCAACAGTAACATCTTAACTCCCTCCTTTCTAATTTGGAGGACTTTTATTTCTTTTTCTTGTGTGATTGCTGTGGTAACTTCCAATGCTTATTGAATAGAAGTGGTAAAAGTTCTTGAGACTTATTGGTGGATTCTCTTTGTTTTCTTTGTTTGAATGCTCTAGGGTTGCCCTTTCTTCTCTTTGTGTGGGCTCTCTTGTTGTACTTTGGTTTTAGTTTTTGGTGGCTTCTTTGTTGGTGGTTTTGTCTTCTAGTGGGCTTAATGGTAGTCACAACTCCCACCTTGTCTTGTATGCTGTTATACAGGTGTTGGTTAACAAAGCAGTGTTACCAGAACACCAAACCCACACCTAGAAGCAGTGTTACCAAACTCACACCAAACCCACAGATAGAAGCCTCGTACCACATCAGCAATTTTAACCACAATTGAACATAGATTAATAAAGGTGAAGAGAGGTTACAGATATTATAATCTATGACAAAGGGAATATGAGATGACCAAAAGAGGGGAAAATATTATTGAGGGGTAGGATGTAGGATAATTGACAAGTGTAGGTGTAGAACTTGGGCAAAGAAAGGGAGAGAACGAAATTTAAAACATAAGTAAAACACAAAAGGGCAGAAGAAACAACGGGGTTAAAAAAAGGGAAGAGTACACTATGAGGTTTGAAGTAAAATTGAAAATGTATTTGACCAACTGAATCAAAATTGCAGAAAAACTACAGCCGGGTCAATAGCAATGACAGCCGAGTGAAGTTTAATAAAGGTGGAATGGGAATAAGAATATCGTATAAAAGCAAAAAGTGAATATGAGATGTCTGCTATAAAGAAAACTGATTTTGAAAGGAGGGGGAAACAAACTAACAAGAATAAGGAGTAAAGTGCAAGTTGAGAGAGGGCAAAAAAAAAAAAAAAAAAAGAACAGCCCTGGCTGGTGTGGCTCCGTGGATTGAGTGAGGACCTGTGAACCAAAGGGTTGCTGGTTCAATTCCCAGTCAGGGCACATGAGAGGCAACCACACATTTATGTTTCTCTCCCTCTCTTAAAAAAAGAAGAAGGAAAAAAGATGAAATAAAATTTCTCACTCAACTGATCAGGGGCAGGCAGAAGGTGAAATGGAGTAATAATGGTAGAGAGTAGTATCTGGAATTTAAAGTACAAGCAAATAGTGAACAAATCAGAGTTCCTTTGGAGAAGTACAGCAATAACCATGGTATTTTGCCCAACTATCCACTGTTTATAAAAGGTAGAAAAGAAATGAAACTTGTATGCAAGGAACAAATGAATGTGAGCTGACTTCAGAAAGAAGTTGCTGCCCTGGCTGGTGTGGCTCAGTGGATTGAGTGTTGGCCTACTAAGCCAAAGGATTGCTAGCTCGATTCCCAGTCATGTCACATGCCTGGGTTGTGGGCCAGGTCCCCAGTTAGGGATGGAGGAGAGGCAACCACACATTGATGTTTCTCTCCTTCTCTTTTTCCCTCCCTTCCCCCATTGTCTAAAAATAGAATAAATAAAAAAATTTTAAAGAAAGAAGAGTGCTTATGCTAGGTTAGATGGAGGAGAAAAATAGTGAAAGTAATGGATGGGAACACAGCATAGTGTTAGAGGAAGATAAAATTTACAACAACAGTAATAAAGCTCAGGAAAATGGCGAAATGGATTAAGACTAAGGAAGCGTGCTGTGTGGGATTTGGAATAACAGTAATATGATAAAATACATATAATCTGAATAAAAAGAATAAAAACAGAAGACAAAAAGTAGTGAGTTATTTGGAATATGATGAAGTGAAAGAAGAAAAATTAAAATGCAATATGAAAAGGGAAAAAACAAAACTAAAAAAATGAAAAGAGAATTTTAAAAAACCTTGTCTCTGGTTTTCTCACAGCTCCAGGTCTTACTGTCTTACTCTTGAATGAAAGAAAAAAAAAAAAAAAAGAAAGTCCTGGCCTTGTTGTTAAGCCTGCCCAGCAGTTTTTGCAGGTCTTCTGGGCTCCTGCAGGCTGTGGGGGGTTGGGCTCTCTTTTCCCTTTCAGGTGGTTCAGCAAGGAAGAGGTCTCAGTCTGGGCTTCAATAATCATAGGTGCCCAGTTTCCAGCCCACATCTTCAGAGCACTGTGCAGCCTGCACTCTCTGCTTCCTAGTGCTGGGTTGGCCCTGATAAACCACCTTTTTTTGCACCCCTTTGAACAATCCATGAGGTGCACTGAGTGAGAGCAAATCACGGCCACAATCCTTCTTCCCTGTTCACCTGGCAGCTGAATGCAAGAGGTCCCTTCCCAGAATACCTCAGTTCCCCTTTTGAAAAAACTCTGTTGACACTGCTGCTGTTGCTCCCAGCCACTGCCTGACTTTCCAAACACTCCAATTCTCTGGCAAGTCCACGGTCTATCTCAGACTTGGCCAGTCACCTTCTACCTCTTCTCCCAGCTCTAGGTGCAACCAGGATCCACCCCTCCCCCTGACCCCCATCGTTGGCACTGTCCTGGCCAGTGACCACCACTGCAACTTTGGTGTGTGCCACTACCTATGTGTGTGCTTGCTGCATTTTTTTGCTCCCCCCTCCCTGCGACTTTATGCAAGACTCTTCTGGATTGGGTCTGTGATTTCCCTGCCTGGGAGGGGAGGGAACGGCTAGGCTGTTATCACTGACCCAGCTCTCCTCTCAGGTCCCCTCTGCAGCAGTGGTTTCTGGTGCTACACCTGAGGACCTTTCCCTTTGCCCATTTTAAAGTGTCCTCTGAACGCTCTGGCTTCCAAACTTCATATCAGCTAAGATTCTGTTGGCTGTTCACTTTGTTTTTCAGAAGATCAGCTAAGTATCCCTGTTGGGTGTACTAGCAAGTGGGCTCAGCTCCCGCCTACTTCTCCACCATCTTCTCTATCTCTACTTTATTTTTAGATGATAGCGTTGCTGGATAGAGTGGTCTTTGTTGTAGATTCTTGCTGTTCATCAGTTTTAATATTTCGTGTCAATTCCTTCTGGTCTGAAAGGTTTCTGTTGAGAAATCTGCTTACAATCATATGGGAGCTACCATGTAGGTAACTAAACTGCCTTTTTCTTGCTGTTTTTAAGGTTCTCTGTCTTGCCCTGGCTAGTGTGGCTCAGTGAATTGAGCACTGGACTGGGAAGCAAGGGTCACTGGTTTTGATTCCCAGTCAGGGCATATGCCTAGGGTGCAGGTCAGGTTCCCCTGTGTGGGGCGAGTGAGAGGCAACCACATGTTGATGTTTCTCTCCCTTTCTTTCTCCCTTCCTTCCCCTCTCTCTAAAAATAAATAAATAAAATCTGTTTAAAAAGTTTCTCTGTCTTTAACCTTTGCTATTTTTAATTATGAGGTGTCTTGGTGTGAAGCCATTTGTATTAATAATCTTTGCAACTCTCTGCCCTTCCTGGACTTGTTCATCTTTTCCTTTCATCAGATTACAGAAGTTTCCAGTTATTATTTTTTCAAATAGGTGCTCAGTCTCTTGTTTCCTCACTTATCCTTCTGGTACCCCCTGTTATGCATATGTTGTTCTACTTGATACTGTCTCAGTGGACCAACAAACTATTTTCATTTTTTAAATTCTTTTTTCTTTTAGCTGCCCTAGTCAGCTTCTACCTTGTTTTCCAAATTGCTGATTCAATGCTCTGCCTCATCTTATCTGCTTTTGATTTCTTCTAGTGCATTCTTCATTTCAATTATTCTGTTCTTTATTACTGATTGTTTTTATGGTGTATATTCTTTTTTATGGTTAGTATCTCTTTGTTGAAGTTCTCACTGAGTTTTGTTTATCTTTGCCTTAACTTTCTTTGAAAGGAAGAACTGTCTTGAACATTTTTATAACCATGGTTTCAAATTGTATATCTGGTAGATTACTTCCCTTTATTTCATTCAGTCCTTTTTCTGGAGATTTCTTCTGTTCTTTAATTTGGGGCTTATTTTTTTGTTTACCCATTGTGGGGGCTTTTCAGTGTTTGTTTCTTTTTATTAGGTGGATCTGCTATGCCTCCCAGTCTTGTGATGTTGGCCTTATATATTATGTGTCTCATAGGGCTCAGCGTGGTGCAGTCTTTGTAATCACCTGACCCAGGTTCTCCAGTTTACATTGTGTCAGTTGTGTGTGCCTTCCTGTTGTAGTTGAGGCTTGATTGCTGTGGGCACATTTATGGGTGGGGTTGAGCTTTAGGCTGTCTCCCTGTGAGTATTGTTCATGACCCAAGATTGTGTATGAGCTATGTATAGGCTGATCCCAAGAATCAGAATTCACCTCAACATGGTCCAGTGCTTGCCAAGGACCTCCCTTTGGGTGTGATACTTGTGGAGCTAATCAAGTGGTATTGTGTTGTGGTCTGAATCCATCCCCTAGGTGTGTTGGCTTTTGAACCTCTTCAGAGGAATTCCGATGCAGGTCAAAATTAGATGCTACTTGTGACCAGCCCAGGGCTACCTTTTAGGAGCTATAAAGCAATCCATGGTTGAGAGCTACATTTGCAGGGCCTGGTATCTGTGGAAGTGACCAAACTGTGAACCAAGGACAGCTGCCACCTCTTCTGGACCTGTGTGTGATCATAAAATGTCTTCAGGCACTTCCAGACTTGGTGCCGCCTACTGGCTGCTTATTATCTCAGCCACTGAAAGAGTCTCAGGTAGTATGTGAGTTGCACAAAGCAGGTTCTCAGGGAGTTACCAGGTAGGTGTGAGTGGTGTTCACCAGGTTCACACAGCTTCAAACTCAGACCAGTGCTGTGTCTGAGGCCACTCAGCAAAAGTGTCAGGGTACACGAATGACAGCCACTACCCACCTGGAGCCTTTATGGTGGGTTCTCAGGGAGTTGTCATGGTGGAGCTAGTAGACTTCACTAGGTTAAAGCAGATTGAGATTCAGCCATGTAGAAGGAGGGTTTAATACAGGAAATGGGCTGCTTGTCAGTCATATGGGAAGATGGCCCTCACCCTGAAACCACACAACTGAGTTTCTCCCTTTGTGTCTCTGACATCCCTAAGTTTGACCAGAATCGCTCAAGAGATTTGCAAGAAAGACTGTAACACATGCCTGATTTGGCTGCCACTGATAGATCCACTGACTGGTGGGGATTGTTGGCTATGACTGGGCCCCAGGGAGTCCTCTGGGTGGATAGGATAGGTCAGCAGGCTACTGCTGTGTGAGTGGTCTTATGTAGCAGGTGATACTATTGATAACCCATTGATTGATTAGGTTTTCATCGCAAAAAAGGTGGTGCTTTTTGACATGCATGACGATAGCCCTCGCCTTGAAGCCACACAATACAGTTTCTCCTTGTGTGCCCTTAGCATCTCCTGAGCTTGACCAGAATCCCTCAAGAGCTTTTCAACAAAGACTTCAATGTGGGCCCAGACTGGGTAGTGCTGACAGTGCCCCTGGCTGCATGCCAGTTGGCCAGGGCAGGGCCCCATGGAGTCATCAGGCGGAGCTGGTGTAGCTCACCAGGCTAATGCTCTGTGTGTAGGGAGTGCCAAACCCAGGAAAGATAGTGCCTGTGATGTAGTAGAAGGACTCAACACAGGCATTATATACTGCTATCTTTTCAGCCTTTACCCTGAAGCCACATAGCTCATTTTTCCCTGTATGTTCTGGCACTCTCCTAGCTGGTGTTCTTCTGCAGGAGAACAGGGTGAATGCCTAGGAATGAGAGTTTGTGCATTGTCCCTTTAAGAGCATACCTGGGTTTCCAGCAGCCTTTCATCTCAGCTGGGCAGATGGAATCTCTTCTGATTTTCATAGCCAGAAGCTGTGTGGGCTCTTCTTCCCAGCACTGCTGCTCTGACTTGGGGAGCCTGATGTGGGGCTGAGTCTCTCTTGCTTCTAAAAGGGACCTCTGTAGTTGAGTTATGCTCCAGACTGTCAACCACCACATGTGGGTGCAGGGTCAGCTTGTTTAACACCACCTCTCTTACCAGTCTCACGGTGGTCTCTTACATAAATCCCTGGTCATATATATTCTGTTTAGCTAGATTTTGGTTGGTTTATTCAAGCTGACTTTTGTATAATTTAGTTGTAATTTTGATGTGGTCATGGGAGGAGGTGAGTTTAGGTTCCATCTACTCCACCATCTTAGACTTTCTCTCAAGGTATAATTTTATTTCTTCCTTGATCTTTCTGGTAACTCATTGATTGTTTAGTAGTTTGTTATTTAACCTAAATGTGTTTGTATGTTTTTTAGCTTTTTATTGTAATTGAGTTTTAGTTTTATACAATTGTGTTTGGAGAAGATGTTTAATATGATTTCAATCCTCTTAAATTTATTGAGATTTGTTATGTGGCCTAATGTATGGTCTCTCCTGGGAAATGTTCTAGTGCACTGGAAAAGAATGTATCTTCTGATGATTTATGGTGAAATGCTCTAAAAATATTAATTACATCAATGTGGTCAAATGTGTCATTTAAAGCCACTGTTTTCAGCATGGATGGAGTTGGAAAGCATTATGCTAAGCGAAATAAGCCAGGCAGTGAAAGACAAATACCATATGATCTCACCTTTAACAGGAACCTAAACAACAAAACAAAGAAGCAAGTGAAATATAACAAAAGACACTGAAATAGAGTTGTCAGTGACCAGAGGGGAGAGGGGAGGGAATTTCAGGGGAGAAGGGAAGGG
>JAPYXV010004109.1:0-11653 GCA_028533065.1 Trachops cirrhosus
CTGTTTGAGCCATCTTTTTGCTGGATTTTTGGGGTTTTTTTTTTTGTTTTTGTTTTTGTTTTTTGGTCTTGTGGAGCTCCTGTAGTGAGGGGTGGGGCCTTAGGAGTTCACCAGGGCGGGGCACCCCAGTCGCTGGGTTGTGACGCTGTATGTGGGGGTGGGGTCTGAGAAGGAACAATGGTGCTTGCTCTGCTCTCTGTAGGACCTCAGACCCTTCTGCCGCTTTCCACAAGCTAAGTGGGCCCTCTGTCACCAATTCCGGTGTAGGTGGGCCTGTGCACCCCGCAGGACCCTCCTTTTCAGTCAGTGCCCCAAAGCTCTATTTCCTGGTGCTGGGACCCTGAGTTGCTCGCAGTGCCTTGCTTCACAATGGCCGCCTCGCTGGGTCTGCCGGTCGCCACCCGCTGGCCAGGGCCCACCAGCTACCGCTGCTTGTGCACCCAGGGTCTGCCTACTGCAGACTTGCGCACCACCCCGGTTGCTCAGGTCTCTGCTCTGCTTAGTCCCTCCCCCGGCCCAACTCCACCCCTCCTACTGGTCTGGATGAACGTGTCTATTTTTAAATCCTTGGGTGTCCAACTTCCATACACTTCAATTTTGTCAGTTCTGGTTGTTACTTTGTTTCTAAATTGTTGTTGTCCCTCTCTTGGTTGTGCGAGGAGGCACAGTGTGTTTACCTATGCCTCCATCTTGGCCAGAAGACTGAACTCTTGATTAAACAGAATAGTATTATAAGTATGCACCATTCATAACTTCGATGGAGCTTATAAAGAAGAACATTGTCTTCCAATCAATAAGTAAAAAACAAAATTCAGAATAATAGTTTAAAATAGATGATGAACTTTCAATTTTTTTCATTTATATTTAAAAAATATAGTAATAAGAACTCAACTAAAAATATGCTCCCCAAATACTATGGTATTATTGCTGGTAAGTATTTGAGACACAACTTGTGGTCTAATTTATTTTGATTTTTCCTGAACTTCTCTTTCTTTCTTTCCTCCTTCTTTTCTTAATATTTGAATATATATTGTATGCAGGGCATTGTAATGCATGAACAGTAGTTAGCAGGACAGAAGAGTTATTTATTACATTTTAGTGTGGAATGACAAATTTCTAAATGAAATCGTATTCAACTAATGAAAAAATTCTACCTCTCCCTTTCTCCTTCTTTTATTGTTCTAATCCTTCTTTCCATCCCTTTTCTCTTTCTTTGAACTCATCTTTTTATTTACTCTTCCCCAACATATTCAACTAATCAAAAATTCTACCTCTCCCTTTCTCCTTTCATTATTGCTTTAATCCTTCTTCCACCCTTTTTCTTTTTCTTTGAATTTATCTTATTTACCCTTCCCCACCAAACTCTAATCTAGTCATAAAAAAATAGAAAATGTTTCACTTCCACCCAAGAAAGAGTGCAAAAGACAATGGGACACCCATACCCTTGAATGTTCTGTTTTTCGGAACTGTTTTGTGTAAGCTGATGGTGATTGCTTTGCTGAATCTACATTTTGCCTGACATTTCGCCACCATTAAGCAAACATTATTCTTTCTGTTGGTATTTGTTTAGTGAGCTATACACTCAGTGGTGTATGATTTATATAAGTCACCATCTCGTCCTGGTGGCTTAGGCTAAATTATTATCCAGGCATTCCAATTTAGACACACAATAAGGGACAGATTACTAAACCTCCGGTGTCATACATTTACCAAACAAAGCCTTATTCTTTATTCATTGTGTCCTGCACGGTATTCATGTTTCTAATAAAAATGTGGGCTGATCGAGCAGCTAAAATAGCCTTAGGGCTTTTTGGTATTTCCAGGTTTATCCTTAGCAAACACAAATATATATATTTTTAATTTAGAGACTGGTGTGAGTAGGAATATTTAGACATTACCCTTAAAAATAAACATATTGCTGCTTTGGATGACTTTAGATTGGGTGACCACATGGCAGGTTGTCCTGTGTGGTCCTGATTTCCCTCTGTTGTTTCTGCATGATTATCAGCAGGGTTAAAAGTGAACCTCCATCTAACATGCCTCTGGAAGCTTTAGAAGATGCTGGGAGAGTCCTGAGTGGGGCCATAGGTTGTGGAAATATACAGAGTTCGGCAGAAATAACGCCGGCTAAAATGGTTAGTAGGGTAATAATATGGGTGTAATAATTTATAGCTTTAATTTGAACATTTCACCTAAAATGTCATATGGTGTGCTCGAGTGTGGTATTATGTTACAGAATTACATACTTATGATTTTGTAATAAAAGATTTTGTAATTAAAAAAGGGCATTATTTGTGCTGGACCCTGTATATTCATCCATCAACTCCACATCTCCTCAATAGCAGGAATCCCCATAGACATTATCAATGTTGAGGCCTTTTAATTCTGAAGTGCAGTAATCAATGTTATAAAGAGGTCAGAGGTTAAACACATTTTTAAAAGCCTGAATCAAAGGTTTAAAATTTGGCAGAGTGGAAGGGGGTAAAATTCTGAGAGCTTTTCTTACACTGATGTGTGAAAATATCTAAAAGAAGTTTGTTCAAGGAAAAGTTTTCTCCTTTAAGGTCACTTTTCAGAGTTCAAAGAAATATATTTCAGGGAATGTCACAAGGTGGAATTAAGGCTTCCCTATTCAGAATTAAGACTGTGACCATTTAATTCTCCCCATTAAATTTAAATACAAAGGAAAGGGAAAGCAAAATAACTGATAATCAGTCAGCACCATATTGGCAGGCCCTTGGGAGAAATATGTGGCTTGTAGTTTAGAAGAAGCTGGGTGGGGGATGAAGTTTTGATCTCACTAACGACAAAGAAAAGATGAAATACTTGGGACATTGCTCTGGAAAACAGAGAGAATCTCTTGGCAGAAATATAGTCTGAGATTCTGGAAGGTACAGGAGAGACTTCTGAAGATCCCCTAGAATTGTAAAAAAAGGAAGAAAGATGACACCTAGGGCTGGACTGAGATTGTCACCTCCTCTATAGAGTTTGACCAGGGCACTAGAACCAGAGGAGGGAAATAATAAGAGATTTATTGTGATGGATTGGCTCCTGGAATGGTAGAGCTGGCTAGGGAGGACCAGGCATCAGGAAAGCCAGGCTAGAGCTGCTGGTCATGAGTGGGTGGTGTTTTCCTACTGGAGATAAGGGTCCCATTTTGAGAAGAGGGGGCCAAGAGCTTATTTTTAAGAATCATTTGGTAAATCAGTCTTTTTGTAAGGGATATATTCGCTATTTTACTTTAATCAAAAAGCACAAACAGTGAGAAACTCAAAGGGTCATGAATAAAAGATCAACATTGTATGTTTACACAGACTATCTCACATGGCAATAATCAAACCAGCAACTTGTGAATTTTCTGCAAAGCTTAGGCAGATACAACAAGTGGCGAGGAATATTTTAGGGAAGGTAAGAAACCAGGTTGTGAAGTACTTCACTGAATTCATCTGCCCCATTTCAACACACACACACAATGGTTCATTAGCTCTGCAATCAATTTAAATATAATCTCCTTTCTCCATTAGCTACTGGGTTACTATAATTACTAGTGCAGTGGGAAAGAAATTGTCCCTTACAATTCCATTGGAAACCAAAAATAGTAAGTCTGGAATTTTGAAAGAGTAAATATTGTACTCTTCACTTCATACATGAATCTCCATACAGCATAGGAGTGGTGCAAAAAATTCTCATTTGTGGTATAAGCATATCTGATTTTACTTAAAATTCCTCAAAATAACCAGGTCCAGTTCAGGTGTACTTCGGTCTGATAAAGGATAGCTTTGTGATGAGCAAAAATGAGGTTAGTGCTCTGAGAAGACACTTAGGTCAAGAGTCTTCTACTCCAAGTAGCCCCTGCTTAACTTGACCCCACCTGCTCATTTTAGCTGTTCTATGCTCACACACTGATGTCACCCTGAGTCTAGCCTCATTTCTCATCTTCCAATAAAGAGGATTAGAACCATAAGGCCACTCAGCTATACCCCGGCCCTTCATGAATTATTTCTAAAGTGCGGGAGAGATTTTGAAAGAACATTTTGGCAGAAAGGCAAATTCTAGATGGAAAAATAAAGTAGATGAACCATTTTAGACATTAAGAGAATAGTTGCTCTGTGTGTCGATAAAGCAAGAGCCAGGTCAACAACAAGAGTCTTCATAAAGCATGGACCTGAGCTTCTGCTGATTTGTCTCTGAGGCCCTACCTGAAATCCAGTGCAGGGATGGGGCTTCTTTGATATAAGTGAATAACAAAGACAAAACCAGAATGAAAATTTAGAAAGATTGAAAATGACCAAGAGACTTCGTTCACACATATATTGTGTAGTTTATTTCCCAAAGACAGTGGATGCCAAGGTGTAAATGTCCAAAAAGCAAGTAATAAAGACATACAGACCTAGAATGCGGTTGTGGTAAGGTCACAGAGCTGAAGACCTGCACGGGTCTGCCACCACCAGGCAGTGTAGGAGGCGGCCCCGTCCCCCTGCCTGCACGGTGTGTGTTGGAGAAGACCAGATAAATAAGCAGATAAAGAAAAGAATACACCAGAATTGCTTACAGGATTAGTCTAGAACCTTCTTAAATTTATTCTGTTAGAAATAATCATTTTTATTTGAGTAGAATACAAGGAAATTCAGATAACAGCTATTAGATCTGAGAAGTAAAATGCCCATTCTTTTCTAAATATAGACTAGAAATGTTTAATTTTCACTGGCATTAAGTACTGTAGATATGAGCCAAGTTTCATTTTATCTCATAAGTATATAGATGCCTTTTTCTTAGTGTTGAAAATATAAATATCTGAGTTCAGAAAAGCCTAAAACTAAAAATATATATCAAGCTTTGGTATCACTTATAGAAATAACTTCAAATATTGAAAAAGAAGTTATTTCTGGGATTATTGAGAAAAGTTAAGAGGAAAAAATTTCATGATAGCTTTTAAGGATTTACAGAAGGGAAGATACTAGCGCTTAAAAACCATAGCCTATAAAAATGCTGACTTCGTTCCCAGATCATTTTCTGTACTTATCTACTCAGGCTCCTCTCGCTGTGCCAGAAATTGTACAGTGAGCTTCAGCTGAACTGTGAAAATGAATTTAGGGATTTTTAAGGTAACAAGTCTGCCACAAAGGCAATTTCTACTTAACAAATACAACAGGAAAAAAAGAAAAGAACTACCTGCATTGACACTTTGTTCCATAGAATCACCATTTGGAAATGAGTATAATTATTTCACGTGTTTCAAGCAATACATAGCTAACTTAAATTTCTGGGAACGTCCTTATGTAATGATAAGATTAGTGTTTCACTTGCATATAAATGATGTAATTAATGTTTCTCTTACACTGAGCAATATATTTACCTTTCATTCAAGATGTAAAGCTAGTAAAAGCATCAGATGCTCTGCTAGTGTTCTGTGAAGATGGGTTTGCCTTCTGACCATTAATCCAAGACAAATTTAAGGGGAAGATCTTATACATGATCATGTGCAAAGGAACAAACAGCAAAGTAATGGACAGTGCATTGATTTCAGGGATTTGGTTTTTGATCTCCCTCAGTGATAAACAGAATCTATAAGAAATTATATATGTATGTATGTTAATTTACATATGTAATTTATATATATGTGCATAACATTATAATTGGAAGTGGTGAGACGTCTACCTTGGAGATATAAACTGTCTGAACTATCTGTGTCATCTGGTTGTTTAGCACAGTGGTTCCTCAACTCCCTGATTTGCAGATGAGTAAGTTTTTAACAAAAATATATGCAAGTAGCTGACATTGTTTCTACCTTTTACTTTTAAATAAAGGTAGCAAATAGAACAACTGCCATTAAACACTGCTATTATTTCATCTCAAGATGTAGGAATATGTGTGCATTTGTATCTGCTGACAATTTCATTCACACTAATTGGTTTTGGAGATTACTATTTAAAAGAAAACAAAAAACTTCCCCAAGAATCATAAGAATTATAGAGATAGTCTAATATACTTTCTTTATCATATTAGAATTCAAATTCTATGTATTCTCCATCACCAACATGAAACTTGCTTTCTTGACAAAATCTACTCTTATCTTGTTCTTTATTGTTACAACCTTACAGTCTACAGTTAAAGATCTGAATACACATTCTCTTACATTTTTCTTGCACTTTTTCATACATGAAAGTCCTGCCACATCAAATAGACCGTAATTACTCAGGTGCTTACTCAAGTATCCACAGTCCTTACCAAAGCTTTCAGCATCACACTGTGTGCCTGTCTTGTCTAATGGATGCCACTCTGGTCCATGTGTCATCAGAGGCCGAGAAAGCTAATGGCCGCTGCTCATTCATTCGAAGCATCCATATAATTAGCTTTAGTTAAATCCTCTATCACTGTCACCTGAGCTTTTGGATCAAGACTTTTTGCTGTGTTTAAAATTGGGGAATTTTACTGTTTACCAGTCTAAGCTAAAGCAATCTTGACGGTACAAATGGTATTTATTTTGGCTGATTACTATTTGGAAATATTGTCTCTTTGTAATTTGGAGTTATTGTCTAAGCTTCATTATTTTTCTGTGAAATGCTTTTACTAAATCAGACTCGCTAATGCTGTCCTAAAACAACTGCTCAGATGTGGAGTGTTGCACAACCTCTATCTTATTATATATTCTCATTAAAGATTTTACTCCTCATTTATTCATGTTTGCAGCAATGCCATGTGCTGAGCCACCAAAACCAATGGGCTGCATTCATTTCTGTGAAGCTAATTCACTCTCCCTTAAGAGTCATCTCCTACAGTGTATATGGTAATGTTCTTTTGATTTAATATTTTAAACTGAGCTCCTAAGTAAAGGTTTTTCTCTTAGATGTCATGCCAGTATAACCCATTTTAAAAGAAGTTTGTGTTTGGGATGCTAAGAAGAAACTTTGAAGGAATGGGAGAAAAGAGCCTCACATCTGCTGTGGGGATTCCTCTTCTGCTGTCTCAGCCCCACCAACAAGAGCAACGTTTTCTGTGGTTTGTCTAAGACCCTCCTCACCTCCCTCACATACCTGCCAACTCTTGGTGCCCCGGGAAAGTGCTGTTCACTTGCCGTTTTGGATTGCTCAGGCTCAGTGTTCTTCCAAACAGGTGCTCACTATCTCCTGAGACCCATCTGTGACTCTGAATTCATTTTGGCCTCATCTATCTGCCTCATAAATCTTGACTGCAAAGTCATTTCCACTGACTCAGCAACCTCTTCTGGCAAGATTCCTAGCTAACTGGTTAGCCAACTTCTTTGGGTGCACATCTTATTTCTGAGTACCTTTCACCCCCAGCACAATATGGTAACTGTGGAGAGCTGTTCTCAGGAGCTTTTCCTACCCTCATATAACATGGTTAAACCTAAAGTGAAAAAGGTTCAGCCAACTGAGTGATTTCAGAGTCCTATTTGTGAAGGGGGCAGAGGCTCCATTGTTATTACTCTCAAATTAGTTCATACAGAGCCATCTTCAGAACTGAAGCTGAGAGAAGATGGATCAGGACAAGCAATGGCATTTGAATCTCTCTCTTCTCTGCCCTCCCCCAGTGATTCTGCATTTTGCATATGCTGTTTTGGAGTGCCTAGAAGCATGATTTATCCTGGAAGCGTGGGATCTTCTGCAGTACAACAGAGGGAATGTGCTGCCAGATCCTCTAGTTGCACCCTACAGAGAGGGATATTTAAAGATACCTTTCACCATTTTGAGATTGGGCTGGAGAATGAGGACCATGGCTCTGATCTAATCATATCTGCTCTCACCCTTCTTCATCAAGCAACCTTGCAACCCAAAAGAACAGATGTAGGCATTTCTAAATTCTTAACCATATCCTACCATACTCAGGGCTAAACCACATGGGGTAGCAGCAATAAACAGAAATAGTATTTTTACTAAATTATTTGAGAAAATCTGTGATCTGCATCCTCTCACCTTGACTTGACATGCTAACCTTATTTAGAAAGCCCTGCCTTCCATAAAAATTCTGCTTTTAAGCTATTTTTTTTTGCTGAGAAAACATGATTTTGAGTTTCAGAAGTTATTATGTTTTTTCTTCATATATTATTTGAAACACTCTATTTGCTTACTCCAACTCCATGATGAAAAGACAGAGACTGAAGCAGAATGAGGAGAATATCATAAATGTGCCATAGAAAAAATGCAAAAAAGAAAACAATAATAATATTCCAAATATAGCATTCTAGAATACATAAATCTAGTTGTTGTTATGTATTTTAGTATCATTCACATTTCTAGACACTGAATAACAGAGTTAAAGAGTACATTGAATAAAAAAATAGAGAACATCAGAAAAGTTTTAAGAAGGATATCTAATCAAGAAGGTAGTAAGCTGTAGCTCATTCAAGCTTGTATCTTAATGTATATGTGTGCATGTGTGTCTTACTAATTGGACTTATAGGTTATTAAGTTGATCCATGTCCTTTTCATCATTATAACTAAGAACACTAAGGAGGTATTTCTCATGTCATTAAGTAATGAAATAGCAGTGATTTTGACATCTTGTTGAAAACAGTGGCATAGAATTTGTAGTGAGAGCATGGGTCATTTCAGAACATCCAACATATCAGACCCCCTTTGTATGTGTTGAGAATGTATTATGAATCCTTCTTTCCCAGAATAATTATGTCCCTTGTCTCCTTTAATGCTAGAGCACAGGCCTGCAGTCCAGATGCAGTGACACAAGATATAGAATTAGATGTGTGCATGACCAGGCATTGGACACACACTGGAATCGGAATCTTCATTTACTGGCAGTTGTAGTAGAACTGGTGTCCAGTACATGGGGGTAGCAATGCCAGAGCCTCTGGGTAGAATCCCGACTGTCATTGAGCTGTGTAATTGAGGACTGGTGTTCAAGGAGCTCACAGTGTGGTTGGGTATTGTATTCTGGGGCAGTTTCAAAGCTGGCTTTTAATCTTCTCCAAAACTCTTAAACAATTAAATTATCTGACTGACATCTTCATAATTCATGTCTTATTGAACTGACAAAGTATGTTCTGTTTCTTGCAACTGAGAGCCTACATAATACAGAATATTGATAGAAAATCTTGCTGTTTAAAATTATATCTAGAGTTGAATTTTAGTAGGAATTTTCAGGCAACCCAGAGCTTCTAAGTGACCTATGTGAATGTAAGGTAAAGAAAAAATGTCATATACAAAGTACTTACCTTCATAAGGAAATAATAATATGTTGCCCATCTAGGGTAGTGAGCCAAAAAGAAAAACTTTTTTTACTTTATTGCTTTTCCTAAGGTTGAATTGGATTTTGAAAAAATTCCCACACCTTCCTTGTACTTTGCTGTTTGTCTTGCATAGAATTAAACAACATTGTCTCCTAAATAGAACACTACTTCCTTCCCTAATCCCTAGGGGTTTTGACATGCCTGACACACTAAAACTCTACATAGTACCATATTTTACAATAGCCTCACTCCTGCTCCTTCCCCAATGTTTACCAAACAATTCTTATTAGATTAATTTAATTAAAATAGTGAACAATTCAAAAAAGGAAAATTGTTCTCTAATACTGAGAAAAACACTTTAACATTAACATAGGTCAATAAACATATCTATATTTTAATATACAGGATAGAGCAAATGTAAGCTTTCAATAGTTAGTATGCAGAACAGAGTGTATTATTATTTATTAATTATTGCATTATTTTCCATACCTGTAAACCTACTTTTGCCACACCTTGTATACAGCCATATCTATTTAACATTGATTGTATTGATTATCCTATTAAATCTCTACCATTGCTGATGAAACCAATCATGAGTGTCTCTTTAGCTCATCAGCTTACTTTCAGATGTATTTACATTTTAATTGCTATATGTAATTCTTTTAGATGATTGTTCTCTTAGTTACTGGGCCAACCCCCATTTTGGGTATGCAGATTATTTAAAAATTTTTTGTGGATAAACATTGTAAATAATTATAATTACTTTTTGAGATTACTTTTTAGATATGTTATTGCAGAAATTCATGTAGTTTTATTGAAACAGACACATTTGGATTGAGAATCAAGAGCATTCTAAAAGAAGAAAGGTAATCCAGGTCAACATAACTTTTCAAGTACATAAAGAAGAGAGACCATTTTAAATTTTATCTTAATATCACGTAAGAAGAAATTGTTCTTATATAAAGTAATTTTATTCAATTCTATTATTTTGTAACAGCACTGTATTTCTCATCAGTTATTCAGCAAACATTGTTGGTTGCATGTGCAATATATATTCTTTCTCTCTTTATTCATAACTAAACCTCAATATTGTTTGAGAAAGCTGTATGTCTAGATAATATGTTCATTTTTCTGATTCATTTACAGCAAAGGTCTGGCCAAGAAGATGTGAGTTGAAAGCTCTAAGCAGGGGTGTCCAACTGCAGTCCATGGGCCTCATGCGGCCCAGAAAGACTATGAATGTGGCCCAACACAAAATCGAAAATTCACTTAAACCATTATGAGACTTTTTTGGTTTTGTTAGTGTTTGTGTATTTAAAGTGTAGCTCCAGACAACTCTTCTTCTTCCAGTGTGGCCCAGAGACACCAAAAGATTGGACATCCCTGCAAGGATTTGGGGGATATTTTTGCTTGCTTTATATAGGCACCAACCTTCTTTCTTGCCTCCATCTGCCTTGAATATACACATGATGCTACAGATGAAAAGGCATCTTAAAATCTTCATGCAACACACATGAGGACAAAAGCCACATCAAAAGATGGTGAGAAGAGAGTAGGAAACTGGGATGTTGTGAATGTTATGATCCAGCCAATCTGGGAAACAGGGCTATTAGGAATACTCCTGCACAGAGATCAGAGCCTAGAATATAATAAGAATTCAATAAGTTTTTGATAAATAAAATAAACAAAAAATAGATAATTCAAACTTCTAATTATTGGTTGAGCTATTTTTCTCTACTTTTAACATTTTTATCATGGAAGTTATAATGATTAATCTTAAAGAAAAATCATTGCATATGACTATCCTCAAATTTTAAATTAGTCTGATAATTTTAATACAGATTTTATATATCTTCCAAACATCATGCTTCTCAAGTCCATTAAGAAATTCTTTTAAGGGAGGTGGAGTCCAAGATGGCGGCGTGGTAGGACACAGCAGATTCTACTCTCCCACAACCAGGAAAAAAAATCCTAGTCATTTTAGGTAGGGTCAGAGCAAAGAGCCAACATTATCACGTCATAAATGAAAATAGGAGATCGCAAATTGAGGCGGACATTGAAAAACCTGAAGAGAGAGCGTGGTTTGGTGAAAGTCTCAGAAACCACAGCATTGAAAAAGGAAAAGGCGCAGGCGCTCCGCGGGACCGGTGCGGCCCAGGCCCTGGAGGTAGGAGAAGTGGGCGCCCCTCGGGACCCAGAGAGTGCGCACCCATGAACCCAAAAAAGGCCAGGCGCTCCGCGGGACCTGTGAGGCCCAGGCCCTGGAGGTAGGAGAAGTGGGCGCCCCTCGGGACCCAGAGAGTGCGCACCCGTGAACCCGAAAAAGGCCAGGCGCTCCGCGGGACATCAGAACACATGGGAGTGAATTCCCAAGGACGCACATAGCTGTACCCAGACCCCCCAACACACGGATCCCTTCTGGGAGGCACCAGACAGGCTTGGGGGAGA
>JAPYXV010004110.1:0-11653 GCA_028533065.1 Trachops cirrhosus
TGCCATCTTAGATCTACTGGAACTAAATTGCTGAAAAAGCAAAATTTTGCTTTTTTTCCCCATATTCTAAAAAATCAAACAATTTTGAATCCAAAAAAATCCAACTTTTTCAATTACCAAAGATCTCTTCTCACTTTTAAACTTTATAATATGACTTAGTTTGTCTTTTAAAATGGGTACAGATGAGAAAAAGCAATCTAAGCCAGCAATAAACATCAATCTATTGCCAATGGCTCCAGATATAAACCTAGAAAAAATTTTCCAAGCACTATCTGAAAACAATCCTGAATAAAAACCTAAGAAATCAAAAATCTACTTAAGTACACTTACAAGCATAGAAGTAAAATTTTAAACTTATGATGTAGACTATAAATATTATATAAAAATAAAATTAATTCCAGAAAAATACTTTAAAAAATTATTCCCTGTTAAAAATCTCACTATTTTTATAATTAAATGTAGCTCTTTATATTGGAAAATAGCTGCAAATAACTTTTAAAAAAGTATATCAAAACTGATGCAGACAACAAACTTCATTAAAAATTTACGCAAAAGAACCATTCATATAGAATTATCTTCCAATTTCAATTATTATTAATTAAATAGGCTGAGACAAAAGAAGTTATAAAATGATACATATGTATATGATATATATATATATATATATATATATAAAAAGATGTTTGGTATGCACAAACACACACACAAATTTTATTCTATATGCAAAAAAGTATTTTCCTTTCCTAATTCCCTTAGAAAATTAAAATTGATACTAAAATTTAAAAATGCATTACCTTCAAGAGTACTGACCAAATTTACACAAAAGAAAGGAATAATCTCTTATCTGTCACTAAAGCATTATATGAATAGAATTAAATAAAATGGAAACTACAGTTCTGAGAAGATCATTTTTTTTACTTCTATTTTGCCAGCAAATATACAAATATGGAACATATACAAGCTTCTTTTTCCCAATGTAATCATGTGTAGTATCAATCACACAAAATAATTAATGGATTACCTATCCATTTAATTTGAAATAGAAAACAATTATTAGAGAGAAAATTATAATTACACTGAAAGTGAGAAATGTGTGGCTCTATCATTACCTAATCCAAATAAATTCAAAGAATGATTTTTTTGCAGTAAATAGGCTTTCCCCCCTCATCTCACTTTTTCTCATATCATTTATCATCTTGTCTTAAAATTACAGTAATTATTACCTAAAATATATATTTATAAATTTATTTTAACCTGTAAAGTATATAATGCATATTAGCTATTGTTATTGTACCCACATAGCCTATTAAAAGTTGTGACTTTGAAATTTGTCATAAACTTCTTTTATACTATTTATAAACACATCCTTTTTAACTATCAAAACTGTAATTAGGATATTTAAAACTCTTTAAACACATACATTAAACAATTTTAAATATTTATTAATGCCTAGACAATATTAAAGTTATTGTCTTGAATTTATCAAAATAATAAAAAGGTGAGAATTAAGGATAGTGCCATGAAATCAACTTTTAAATTATATATACATAATATAGTTCATTCTGCCTACTCTAAACAGTTTCAAACATAGAGTCAAGATAGTGAATGATTATAGGGAGCTTGAGATAGTGTACAAATGTGGATGCATAAATCTCATTCAGGTTCACTTCCATATGCCCTGAGGGCAAAGCCCAGCATGAAGCCTTTGTGTGTTACCTACTGAACTGGGTCATACGTGGCAATATTTGCTGTATGGTCTTGTGATGAGGCAGCACAGGGTGAACCAGCTGGCCAAGGCTAATGCACCATCTGGGCTGAAAGAGTATTGCCAATTTCATTGGCAGAGAGGAAACAGTGAGTTTGTAATCGAGCTATAAATCACAAGCAGATCTTGCAAGTTGTCAATTATATGTCTGACATATTGATGTCCTCAATGCATGGATAACTTCTTGTTTTTAAAATATCACTATTTACATAATAAAATCCTTTTAAATATCATTCTCTACCTAGTAAAACAAATTACTCAAAGCACCCATAAGGAACAAATCAGCACATTAAGAAAGGTGACCGAGAGCCTTAAAGAAAATGAAGGTAAGACAGATTGGTTGATGGTACAGCTGTGGTGGCATTCCTGAGTGTCCCAGTGATTATTAATTTTAACTTAAAAATTTTATAATAAGAGCAGTTTCACTGGGTACATTGTCTTCATGCATTTCTCTGCCCCAAATAAGAAAAAAATCCATGCATCAGCAGTTTTTTCATATATCTAAACAAATTATTGTTTATCACAACATCATGATCTAGTAGGAAAAAAAAACATGGGTTTGGGGATCAGTAAATTTAAGCTCAAATCCTTGTCCTATTGCTTAGTAGTTCTATGACACTGTACAAATTAATCAGAGTGATGCTACAGTGACATGGGAAGGGTTCACAGTAGGGTGTGTGAAGTAACTAGAATGTAATAACTATGCAGTAAATGATAACTATGATAGTGATGAAGGCAAATGATACATTTGCACAGTCTAATTTAAGTATTGTATGTTGTTCCTAATCAGAGCAAATATATGAATTTTAGTTAGAAAGCAGAGAACATAAAATTCAAACTGATTAGCCCTAAAATCTTTGCCAGACATTTTTCAAATTCATCACTGGATTTTATGCAGTCAACTCTTGCTTTTTACATTTCTTATTTTATATTTTGAGATTATCTTAAGCAGATAACTCTAGGATTGATCAAGCTCTGTTGCCAGTCTGTAAAAACTTCTGGAATAATCACCAGATAAAACAACTCAATCAAGAACCATCATTCACTGAGCACTCAATATGTGAACAAGTCTATATTAGGTATTTTATTAATGTTATTTCAAATTTCAGCTCTAATGATATATTAACAACCAAGGGGATCATCGTGATAGCATTTTGACTATGATTAGATGTGATCAAGACTGAAGGATCAGGGAGGGCCAGAAAGGTATTGCAGACTCTTTGCAGCTTTCCATCAATTTCTACACATCAGTATATATGCCTGGGACAATGTAGAATAAGTATAGAATAGACCAAGGAAGTTGATCAAGGAGAAAGCAGAGGACTGATGCTTCCCAGTAAGGGAAGTCCAGCTACTTCTAGTCCAGAAAAAGACATTGACCTATTTGATTTGAAATGCCATATTTAACAGTTCTTGAGTAATGTACACGAATTGTTCAAGGTCATATATTAGAATTTGGAGAACTATCAATAAGTATATCTGAAAAAAACATAATTAATTTAGTATGCCCTCTTTATCCTCTTTTCTCTCTGCCTCTGTACTAGACCATCTGCACCCTCGCCCCCCCCAACCCCAATCCATGCTCTACCCTACCCTGTACCACAAGAGGATGAGAATGCATTTTGTTTGCCACTGGCTTCCACCTGAGTGTGAATAATCTGAAGAAATTTCAAGAGGTTTTTGAAGAGTGAGAGGACAGAGGCTCCAAGGATTCACTAGACCTTGGGGAGGGTGAGGCAAGGAAGGTGCCCAAAGTATGAAATTTAAGGAAGAACTCATTCTCCCAGATACTAACTACATTCATCCACCCCATCTTCCGTGCCAAGTCTGCATCCCATGATTACTACTGCTCCTCCAGATAGATTCTCCTTGATGACTCCTACTGTCACTGGGATCCCACAGAACTGGTCAAGCCTGCGGGCAATAACCGTTCACTAATGTTGCTCATCTTTGCCTCACAATTCCTTATTTATTCTCTTTTTGGTTCATATTTCTTCAGGTTAAATTCCCTTTTATGCAGAGACCCTGTATGATTAAAGTGTCATTTCAGAGCTTTAAGTCAATTTACAAATATATTGTTTATTCACATCTGAGTACACATTTAGGACTACAACTGTTTCTTGAGTAAACAAATATAAGTGGTCTTAAACAAATACGTGGCCAAAAGTTAATTAGTAGAAATATATAATCCACTTTAGATTATCAAATAAATGTATTCTAGCTTTCACTTAAAATGACTATGTGTGATACATATGTGCAAAGAAACCATAATAGTGAAACAAAAATCAATCTGTTTTTGAATTTGATTTCTCTTCTCCATCATTACCAAAATGACATTTTGAAAAAATTAATAAAACCTTTGGGATCAAAAGTGATCAATTCTATAGAATTGTGACCCTGTTTTGCCAGTTTCCAAAAAGCTAACAATTTATAATTTATTTCCTTACAAATATAGTGCTAAAAGATATATATGTTTTTTGTAAAGAATGATATATCTGGAGCTAATATTTTAATTTTGTAAATGATAAACCTGAGTGAAATAGACCTATAAAAGGTTTGAAAAATCACACAAAACATTATGTAATCTATCACTGATAATTAAAATAAAAATAAACTTTTACTCTAGTTTTTTGATAAATATTTTTAATATTTTCATGCCTCAAATAAAATGAGTAAAGTCTCCAGAAAAAATATATAAATGATGAAAGATATACATAATGTGCACCCAAATATAATGTATATTAAATGTAACTAGACCTATATCTATCTATTGTATAGTTAATGGTCACTAATAATAATTTTGTTATTTTAAAGACATTTGTGATCAAACATCCTTAAAATATTATGTGAAAAACAGATCAATCAGTTCAATGTGAAAATAGTTTAATTTTGAAATGGAGTACATAAACCTAGATATAGTTTTGAATGTTTTGTCTGCTCACATAGGACACTGTAAATTTTATGGTGCTCACCTCTTTTGTGCTTGAAGATCAATCATATTTTATATTATTTGGTAAAAGAGCTAATTTTGCTCATTGAGTTAAAGGTTTTACATAAGCTTCACTTATGAATAGATCCAATCACAGGTTTGCATATCTTTCTGTGCAACCTAATTCAGAGGATAAAAGTTGTACATTTGCTATACTCCAACTTTCCTAGCAAGAATTAGAAATTAGGGTGCTCTCCCTGGGACAAAACAATTTTCTTTTGCAGAAGGAGAAACTCAAGAATAGGTAACTTTCTGGCAAGTAGCCTTTCTCATGGAACCATCATCACTAGCTCCGCAGGCCCTGCCTAGTCTACACAGTCCTTTAAAAAACCTTTATGTGGGTAAAGTGAGGATTCTTCTTCCCTGTTTCATACTCCCTGGAATATACCCTATATCTCGGACACTATTATCATAAACTTGTTCATGATACTCATCTTCTATATTCAAGACAGTTACTAAGAGTTTCAATAAGTGAATAAAGAATATGTGTTTTTGAAGAGTTGTCTTTACAGCATACTTCAAAGTCAGATACATAGCAAAAGCCTGTCTTTGTGAAGGTGGGAATGCAGTGAAGCGTGCCTCGTGGATGTAGTAGATTCAGATCAACCAGCTGAATGAAGTCCTAGAAACTGGGATGCCAAGTCCTAAATGATTGCTTCAAATGGGTATATAACATTTTTTTCATCCTGGAAACACCATATTACTCTTTATGTGTGTTCTACATGTAGCAAATTCCCCTTGCATTGTGAAACACTATTCTAAACATGCTAATAATTATCTTAGTAATAGGTAATATTTATCATGAGGTCAATTTCCCAACTGTCTGCTATGGGGCTGAAGGCTTTATGTAGATCATCACATTGATTCCACATAACAATCAGTGAGGCAGGTATTATAATTGTTCTCATTTTACAACCCAGAAAGTAAGGCATAATTAACAGCATATCCCAGGTCACACACAGCTACTAATACAAAAAAAATCATAATAAACCTAACAAGTCAAAACACTATGTTACCCTGCTTCCCTATTTTACAAAGAAGGCAGAAGGTCATTACTCATAATGACATAAATTATTTTTTGCCCTAAATTTCAGAATCATTTATGGACCACTAAATCCTAATAATGACATTAATGCTAGCCAATCCCTTTCTGAAGAATGCAATGGTTACTTTTCCAATTTTAAGGTACAGAACATATGAGAAAAAAGTCTAAGTCATTCAGTCAAAAGTCTAAATCTAAGTCATTCTAAGTCTAAGTCACAAATTACTAAGTCAGAGTAATTTATAAAATACTCTTCATTGTTTGAAAAGATGTAATAACGTACACATTTTTTAAGTGCACTATTCCCTCTGCTAATATTTATTGAGAGCCAGTGGTGAACAAGGAACTGTCCTAGGTGCTGTGAAATCTTACCTAACTTTCCCTGAGATTTTACTTTGACTCTCATTACTGAACATCTATGTGTAGCAATGGCAGGGACAGAGAGGTAATGATACAGCATTATTTATAAATAATAGCCCCAAAAATGCCAGCACAGGATCATCATCCTAGGTATGAGGATAAGCAGCAGACCCCTGGAAACCGATTTCAAGCACTAACGAGCAGTGATAGTCAAGAGAACAGCAAGCAGTCTGTTGTTTGAAAAGACGGGTGAATCTTTACAACGCTTTTCACAAACTATCTATCTCTTTCAGTTCAGTTTCCTTTATTCACAGCACTGGCACATAGCATGGCAGAAATTTTGTTTGTTTTTAGTTTGACATTTTCACCACCTTGTCCTACTTTTGATCGGTTGGAGATAGTTTTGACTTGCATAACACCGCCAGTTTTTTTTTCCCCCAGGAAGGTATAAACTTACAGACCAATATTTTAATTTATCCTCTTTTCTTACCTAAATCATCAGAGCAAAAATGAGAAAAGTCATTATATCAGCGAATTAGTTCACCCAAGCAGTTACCTCAAACCACAGGTTAATTTGAACTGTTCAAATATAATTACTTAAAAAAGGAAAGGATTCATTACTTTTGTGGTATTTGCTGGTTCATTGCACCATTGTCAGAGATTGTCAATAAACAAATTACATCTAACACTGTGCCCTTTGCTGAGCAGGTCTCCTGAGAATATCTGCTTGTACATTATGCTTTCTTTCACTGTTTTGTGTGTGTGTGACCCAAATTCACATGCTCTTGGTTTTAACATTTTAAAACATCCTCATCTACACTTAACAATTACAAAATAGCAATGCAAGCCATCTAATAGAAATAGCAATGCTAAGTAAAAATTTACATTATTTAAAAATTTATGTTGTTGTGTTGCTTTTTTTTAACCAGGAGCTTCATGAAATTGATTGAAACTTTTAATATGCTATTATGTCTGCAAATGATCACAGCTTAGCTAAAATTTGTAAATTTGAAAACACCAGTCCACCAAAAAAAAATAAGCTAAGAAGTATTACTCTAGAAACTGTTTTTAATAGTTTAGATATAAATTTAGATAGGACAAGGGGTTGTATCTGAAGGAAACAACTTAATAATTGGAAACCAGATGCCAGAATCAAACAATAGACCTACTTTGTTACCTTATATGATGCTCAAGAATAAGGGAAATATAATTCCCTATATTCTTTTCAGATGAACCACTACAAATGGGCTCAGACAACTTGGATTCTAATCTTCACAATGCTGTTGACTCAGAGACAAACATATCATTTCAATACACAAATATCACTATTTCTCAGACATTATAATGATGCATTTTAGAAAAATGTACTAACGCTTCTGCATGTGCTTAACACAGGTCTCTACAAAGCAAAAATCATTAATTCCTTACATAACAGTTTTGATTCAAAGGCTGGACAATAAAACAGATTTCCTTTCTGATTTTCTCTATTAAGCCAGGACTATTATTCCATTAAAATGTTTCCCATATATTGTACTTACAGATTTGGATACTTGCATAGTTAATCTCTGGTTACATCAATATTATTAGGTGGTATATGCCAGTATGCTATTATAATGCTTTCAAAATAGTATAAACCTGTCATTTCCTGAGTCCATGTCTTGCCCTGTTCTTACTATAGCTTCCTCTGGCACAATCATAGCCTGATATCTAAAAATACCCAGATATCATACTACCGCTCTTATTTTTTCTTTAGCCTAAATTTTTTTACAATATTAAATAAAGGCAAATTAAACATCACATCTTCATTAGGTGCTATGCCAATTCAGTGTAATATACTGACTGAAAATTTGAAATTGGGTAAATTGATTTCAAAATCAGTGACCAACATATTCTATCTGAACAATTATGATAAATATTTTTAAACTTATTCTAAAGAAATAAGTTTATGAGATGTGTCCTGTATCTCAAAAGCTTGTCTTAGTCTATACTATAATTTGTCTCAGAAATGATCCATTCATACAACTAACATTAATTAAACATCCATTAAGACCAGGCACCACGCTAGGTGTTGGCCACACTTCACTCACTACAAATGGCAAAACCGGAACTCCTGCCAGTGGGGTAACTTTTGAAGTTAAAATTCCCACATACTCAGGGATGGTGAATACAGGTCCAGAGGTCATGCACCACACAATTCCAGGCATTCTCATTCCCACAGACAACAACAGTAATGCCTCCCCAGTACAACGTCCTTCAAAAACCACAATACTATCTGTTGTCCGAAATCTCTGCATCCCAAATATGGATAATGTGGGCTGCGAATCCTTTGGAATCACAGGGTAAACACCATTGTGGGGGTTGGCAAATGATATTACACCCTATTTAATTTATGGAAAAACATAAAATTAAAAATCCACGCACAACTTTTAAGCGACAATATGAGATGCTAATAAAATGTAACGCTATCGGCAGGGATCCTATCCTGTGCACACACATGAGCTTATTGGGTCTGGTTGCTTTGAAAACACTCCTTTTGCTGCCGTTAGCTAAGAACCTGATTTGATTCAGACAGCTTGATTCCACCCCTAAGTAAACACGTGATATTAGACAAGTTACTTAACCGCTGGGAACCTCAGTTTCCCCATTTGTAAGAGGAAGTCACCACCCCTGTACTTTAAGGGGTTGTTCACTGGGATATACTATATAAGTCACCTGCCACACAGAAAAGGGAAAAGCTATCAGATCTTCTCACCTTCCTCTGGACTTATGCACTGACAAGGAGATAATATATTTCATACAAATATTTAATAATACACGTGTCTTTAAATGTGTAGACGTAAAATATTTGTACAAAACTCTCCCATTTCAGAGAACTTACTTTAGCTCTGTTAGTATAATGGAATCATCTTTGCACATAGCAGTTTCTGTTCCACAACTCCACGTTTGAATTTATGAGCAATCAGAATAAAGGGTGTATTAGATTCCATTTTGTTACTCCATATAATTTCAGTACAAGAAAGGATTAGCAAAATATGAGTTTCAGGATTTTGAAGCAATCACGTTCTATATTTCTGTTAGGTCAGTGGTATCTCAAAAGTCAAATAATTTATGTAATTAAAGAAAGAAATGAATGCTTCTTGTGAATTTCCAAAAGGATAAAACATTATGACCTCTTATAAACATGGTGGATAAATATCTTAGCATTCTCTAATTAATTAGTGGAATTTTTTAAAAGATAGCAATATTTAGAAAACTGGAGTATGTGAATGTTTTCTTTTATTTCTATTTAACTGAATAATATTACCTTAACGTTGAAGCTAGTCTCTTCGTCCTTGTTCCTAAAGAATTGTTTGTGCACAGAACTATAAAGGAGATTCACTCCACAAAGGAATATAGGAAGAAATGAAGGGAGGAAAGAGAGAGGAATAAAGGAGGCAGAAAGAAGAGAGGACAGAGAAGTAGGGAGAAGAGGAGAAGGGGGGATAATGAAGGAAAGGGGAGGGAACAGGAATGGGGGGAGAAAGACCCAAGTTTTATTTGCCTTCTCTGTCAGGAAGAAGATTTATATTTCTATTCCAAGGTGTATGTGGACCAAAAGGAGGCAGATAACCACCATGAATTATCTATCCCATTAACAGGGACTGCTAGGACTAGCAGAAAAGTGGTGCCTTTCAGGCAAAAGTGAGCCCTTCTTCATATTGCTATCTCCAGTGCTTCTTGGATTAAAAAGCTTCAGTCAGGCGGGATGGTCAGTGTTTCTCCCTGTTTCACTATATTGACAAAACACTACAATTATATGTATTTTTATTTGATTATACCCTCTGCTTAATCATGTAAGTATAGGTATGGTTCTTTAACCACAGCTATAAAGATATTCATTCCTCCCAACCAGACTAAAGTTCACACACTGGGAGCAGCTTCCTTCCACTGACACTGATTTTTGTAAATAGCGAGGACAGGTTCTACTTCCCTAGCACATGTTAATTATTGCTTAAGCCCTGATGGTTGTCAAGAAGGGGGCTAATCTCATAGAAATCTTCTTGAATATTAGATATGTCTTAGAATTCCAGTTTAATTTCATAATGACTTCATAGTTAGGCCATGTATTTTTAATATGTGACTACATTTCCCAAAAGTGGCATTAGATTTCATGAGTTGAAAGTAGATTTTATTGATCAGTAACTTTAAACTGAGTAGCTTTAAAATAAAGACAAATGCTTAAAATCAGTGCCAGGATCTGCGACTAAACACGTTCTTGTTTCAGGCCACCATGTTTTCCTGAGACAACGAGCTGGCTGTATAACCATTTTATTTAGGGTAGGAGGACACGGAAGAACAATGTCTGCTGAAATATACTCTTTGAAAATATTAAAGGTAGAAACATAGAGGAAACAGCAGGAAAGCAAGTACACAAAATGATTTTAAAATAGGTAACTTTCCTCCCTGACTGGTGTGACTCAGTAGATTCAGTGCCGGCCGGTGAACCAAAGGGTCACCAGTTCGATTCCCAGTCAGGGCACATGCCTGGGTCCCCAGTGGGGGGGTGGCACAGGAGGCAACAACACACTGATGTTTCTCTCCATCTCCTTCTCCCTCCTTTGCTCTCTCTAAAAATAAATAAATAAAATTTTTAAAAAATACATAAAATATTTAACTTTTCTAATTTCCCAGTATATGCAATAACAAATGCATGCTTTCCCTTCCTTCTTTTATAGTTATGCTTCGGTCTATGGAGTTGAGATCAATACCAGATATGAGAGATTCCAGACCACACGCATACCAGCAAATACAGTAGTGACCCCTTAGCCGCAGTTTCGCTTGCCATGGTTTCAGTTACCTGTGGTCACCCATGACATGAAATATTAAATGGGAAGTTCCAGAAATAAACAATTCATAAGTTTTAAATTGCACACTGTTCGAAGTGGCATGAAGAAATCTCTTTCCCTCTTCCTCCTGTGGGAGACCGTTAATCATCCCTCTGTCCAACGTGTCCACACTGCATTCGCTACCCACCCTTAGTCACTTCGTAGTCATCTCAGTTTGACAGCAGATCTACTGCCACAGTATCTCCCTGACTATGTTCAAGTGACCCTTATTTTACTTACGAATGCCCCTGAAGTGCAAGAACAGTGATGCTGGGAATGCAGATAGGCCGCAGGGAAGCCGTAAAGTGCTTCATTTAAGGGAAAAGGAAATAAATGGTATGCCGAGAAAGCTAAGATCTGCAGTAAGAATGAATCTTCTGTCCATGAGGTTGTGGAGAAGAAAAAACAATTTGTATTAGCGTGCTGAGAGACAACATTAACATAACTTTATTACAGTATATAGTCACAATTATTCTATTTTATTATTAGTTATTGTTCATCTGTTACTGTGCTTAATTTATGTTAATCCTTATCATAGCTATGCATGTATAGAAGAAAACAGTGTACGTATAGGGTTCAGTGCTATCTGCAGTTTCAGGCATCCACTGGGCATCTGGGAATGTTTTCCTCAC
>JAPYXV010004111.1:0-11653 GCA_028533065.1 Trachops cirrhosus
AAATAAATAAATAAATGAGGAGAAGCTTAGGAACCTCTGGGACTTTTTTTTAATATTAATTTATTTTTAGAGGAAGGACAAAGGAGGGAGAAAGAGAGGAAGAGAAACATCAATGTATAGTTGCCTCTCAAGCGCTCCCTACTGGGGACCTGGCCCAAAATCCAGGCATGCACCCTGACTGGGAATAGAACCAGGGACCTTTTGGTTTGTGGGCCAGCATTCAATCCACTGAGCCACACCAGCCGGGGCAAGGATCATTTACTGAATAAGCCAGTATTTCCTCACTGATCTGAAATGCTGCCTTTCTTTATCATACACTAATTCCCTATCAGTATTTTGGTCTATGGCTAAACTTTCTACCATGCTGTATCACCTATTTATTCATGTACTGATACCATACTTTAAGTTACTACAGTCTTACTATCTAATAAGCCTAATATTCCTTCATTACTTTCCTATTTCAAAAATTTCCTGGCTGTTCTTACATGTTTCACATGAATTTTAGAATTGGCTTGTCCAGTTCCAAAATAAAAAGCAAAACAAACACTTGTATTTTTTCTGGGAATGCACTAAATTTTTAGGTACTGGCACTTTTATGATGTTGAGTGTTTATATTCAAGAATGTGGCATCCTTCCATTTGGTTATGATTTCTTTTATACCCTTTATAGAATTTTAAAGTTCTCTTCATTTTCCTTCCTTCCTTCCTTCCTTCCTTCCTTCCTTCCTTCCTTCCTTCCTTCCTTCCTTCCTTTTTATTGTTGTTTAAGCACAGTTATCTCCATTTTCCTCCCACAATCCACCCCAGCTCTCTTCACTTAGACTTTGGACTGTGGTAACCTTATTTATACTTCTGTTGCTATTGTAAATGGGCCCTTTTCTTCTAGTAAATATTTTAAGTAGCTACTGTCTGTGTTTTGGTTGAATTGTTTTAATAAACATATTTTTTATTTTTTAAATGTATTTATTTTTAGACAGGGGGAGGGAGGGAGAAAGAAAGGGAGAGAAACATCAGTGTATGGTTGCCTCTTGCATACCCCCAACTGGGAACCTGACCTGCAACCCAGGCATGTGCCCTGACTGGGAATTGAACCGGCGACCCTTCGGTTCTCAGGCCAGCATTCAACCCACTGAACCACACCAGTCAGGGCTAATAAACGTATATAATTTTTAAATAAAAGTTTATAATAATATTAATCTATAAATGGAAATTGGTTTTAGATTTAGGATAAAATAATCAGACTAATACCACATACTAAACAGATAATGATAATAAAGAACATAAAATTTTGGGCTTAAGAGTTCCATTAACCACTAAGAGAATATTTCAGGTAAGAACAGAAAGTAAATTAACTCAATAGACCAAAGGAAAAGGTCCAGAATTAAGTGCCAGTAGTTAAAGTCATAAATATTTTGAACCGTATGACATGTTTAAATTGTTCTAAAGAATGATAACCTGTAAGTGTTTAAGTCAATAAATGAACAATAATTGAACTTGGAGCTCTACGGGAAAGGGTGTACAGTTCCCCTGAGAATTATGAGAGGGTCCGATAACCACATACCATGAGGTTCCCGTGTGTCTCCCATGTTGGTGCTTCAGTCTTATACAGCTCTTCAAACTGCTGTCTGTATTTTACAACTAACTCCTTCTCCAACTTATCAACACAGTCTGCATACTCAACCTTAAAAAACAATCCAAAACAGGTAAATGTTCAAATGAATATAAATATGAATAATATAAAATGATTTAAAAGAGCTGAATTTGACAGGGTAACAAGAACCAAGAGGACTAAATGGGCTTACCTTATAGGGATGTCTTTCATCTTGGAAATAAGTGAGAAGGTGTAAGACACAACGAAGAATACACGTTCTTTCTTCATAGTAATAATCCGCAATCTAGGAAGAACCCAAAGATTCAAATCAGGTACTCACTGTTGCACAGGATACTCCATTGTAAATTTACTGATAAAGAGATCATGTAAAGATAAGAATGGAAAAGTTCAATTTGTATAATCAATCAATCACAGAACTGGAAACATAGTGGTAGGCCAAAAGAAAGCAAAAAACCTTCATAAATTGGGATACAAGTAAAGTCGTGCAAGATAAAAGCAATTATTTAGTAATATACACAAGTGTTTCTAGCTGTTGGAGCATTCAAATAACAGACAATAGTATAAACTGACAGTCAAATACTTACTGAAAGCAAATATAAAAACACCACTGATATACGTCCTAATTCCTTATTACTAATGCACTTAATTTTTGCTAAATATCAAATAGGAAACTACTTTGGAAGCCAAGGTCAAATTCCATTTTAAAATGAGATCCCAGGTGAGACGGTTGCTTTGGGAAGTGAGGGAAGATAAAGAAATATAAATTAATCTGTTGCATTTAGATCTAAAGAAAAAATATCCATGAACCAGTTCTCACCCCAATGGCTGAAGAATCTCCTTTGGGAAAAGAACTCAACTGGTTCCTATAAAAACCTATAGCCCTGATTCGTATGGCTCAGTGGATTGAGCACTGACTGGACTGCAAACCAAAAGGTCACTAGTTCGGTTCCTAGTCAGGGCACATGCCTGGGTTGTGGGCCAGGTACCCAGTGGGGGGCACATGAGGGGCAACCACACAGTGATGTTTCCTTCTGTTTCTCCCTCCCTTCCCTTCCCTCTAAAATAAATAAAACCTTATTTTAGAAAAAGAAAGCACTTCTTGTTTCACAAGGTAATAGGCTTCTTCATTAAGACCTCAATGCTTACCCAAAAAGAGTCAAAAGTCAGCAATGCTCAGGAGAACAAGGAGAATGCTCAGGAGAATGCTCAAGAAGCCAGCACCCAATTTTACATCAAAGAATGGAAATGGAGCCCTGGATGGTGTGGCTCAGTAGATTCAGTGCTGGCCTGCAAACCAAAGGGTCACTAGTTCGATTCCCAGTCAGGGCACATGTCTGGGTTGCAGGCCAGGTCCCCAGTGCAGGGCACGTGAGGGGCAACCACACAGTGATGTTTCTCTCCCTCTCTTTCTCCCTCCCTTCCCCTCTGTCTAAAAAAATAAAATCTTTAAAAAAAAAAAAAAGAAGAATGGAAATGGTGACTACTACTGACCTTCAGGATTAAGGCCTGGCTCTGTCTCTCATCTTGCAGTACTGTCTGAAGCAAAAAGGAAAAGTCAGGAAGCCATCTTATTAGCAAAACTTAATTCACGAAGAATAAGGTAAACATCCTGTCCCTGCTGATGTGGCTCAGTGGACTGAGTGCCAGCCTGCAAACCAAAGGGTTACCAGTTCGATTCCCAGACAGGGCACATGCCTGGGTTGCGGGCCAGATTCCCAGTAGGGGGTGTGCAAGAGGCAACCACACACTGATGTTTCTCTCCCTGTCTTTCTCCATCCCTTCTCCTCTCTAAAAATAAATAAGATCTTTTAAAAAAGAAAAAGGTAAACATCCTCATCTCACCCTTCAAGATTATAATTGCCCATTCATTTCTTCAAGCATTTCTCACCTAAGTATATACAAGTCTGTGCTCAAATCCTTGCCCCCTCCTCTGGCCTCAATTTCCTCCTATATAAAATGAGGAACTGGACAGGCTAGATGTCGGCCAAGGTGCTTTCAGCTCTGATATCCTGATACTCTGTGATGAAGGTGTCAATCTCTGACCCCCCCCATCTCCAAGTCTGAGGACAGATCTCAGCTTAAGCATATATTCTTTAGGCCTTTATGAAGTCTTTCCTGAAAGTTGCTTTATCTAATCACCCACCTCTGTTACAAGTAACTGGTACCAAACCCTAAATTATCCAAAACCAACAAGGATAAAGGCAAGAAAAGGCAACTGGACATAAGCACGAACCTTTATAGAGTCCCGAGTACCTCTGTAATCCTCTTGAAGGTAACAATGGAGTAACTGCACACTCTGCTCTTCGTCAAGACCCTGAAATACAGAGATCATAAGTGGGAAACAGCCACCTCAGCTCAGAAACCACACATAGCATGCAAAGTGTTCTAAAGTTTTGTCCTCTGGAATGGACAGAGAACATGAATAAACAAAAATTCTTCTACAGATTTCATACAACATAACCATTTTAACCCAAATAGGAGAAAATTGGAGCAAGTCACTGACACATAATTTACATGACAAATTATCCTGTGCCAGGAACAACTGTGCTTATTCATCAAGCACATTAATACAGCAACAGACATGACCCAGGTTTCCAAATTTAAAAAGGAAAGAACTACATATTTAAATAGTCTATTTAGAGAACACCACATGTATGCTGAAGAAAACACTATGATATGCAGTAAACAGGTCAGGCAACTTCATTTGTGGCTCTTGCAGTGTTGCAATTTGGGTATTCTTGAAACACAATATGCTCAACTTAATCTCGTAAACTGAATTTTCACTAACAATCAGTAACAATAAAAGCAGGCACATCCACACTGCAGTTAATAAACTGAGCCAGTGCTCATTTTTACTCACCAAAAACTTGCTGATTCTTAAACCCAGTTCTTTCAGTGGTGAAACTACATCTTTATTAGCTTTCACTTTTTCGGCTGAATTTGGACTATGAAAAGAACAATGAATCATTCCTCATTCACAATGACCCTCTGGGGGGTTAAAATAAAAATATTTTGACTACAGACCTTTTACCGCCCTTTAGATGACTACAAAATACACACACACACACAAGTTCATTTCTATAGACTTTGTAACACAAAACTAACTACTTATGCCTAGGTAATACAGACAGTGTATGTTTGTTACAAACAATAGTTATAACAATATTATTTGTAAATAAGAGTTACATCAATTATTTGGATCCTTACAACTATTCTGAAAGGTAAATATTACTATCCCCATTTTACAAATGGAATTACCAACACTTAGAAAATAACTTACCAAAAATCCCACAGCTAATAAAAAGTTGAGGTGAAATTTAAAACCAGGTCTGTTAGTATACATACATACATTATCTAGCTCTGTCCACTGAGAAGGCCGAGAAGCTATGACAACCCCGCCCAAGCAGTGAGCACACCCAGCACCCAGATCTCGGTTTCTAATACCATTCTCTAATAAAAGGTACCGGGAATCCTTTAAAAAAAACGTTGATCTAGAGCTGAGGTAGAGAAAAGACTAGATGAGCCTGGAGCCACAAAGTAAAGAAAATACTCAGAAATTAAAAGAAGGGGACGTATCAAAAGGTCATGGAAGCCAACCTAAAAAAACTCCCAATGGCCAAAGCTGTAACAGATATAAAATATATACAATGCCCCGGCCGGATGGCTCAGTTGGTTAGAGCGTCATCCTGTACACAAAACAGAGTTTGGCTTCGACCACCGGTCAGGGCACATCCCCAGGCCGCAGGCAAGTCCCAGTCAAGGCGAGTACAGGAGACAACCGACTGATGTTTCTCTCTCACACTGGTGTTTCTTTCTCCCTCTTTCTCTCCCTCTCTGTCTCTCTCTCTCAAATCAATAAAACACATACCACATATCCTCAGGTGAGGATTAAAAAAAATACACACACACACACACATAAACGAGGCTCTAGTAATGTAAATGCATAAACAAACAAATAAATAAATAGGGGAAAGGGGAACAAATCTTCCCTTCAGAAAAAGTCCAAACAATACACATAGATGCTATCCCCTTTAGAATGTGAACTTTAATTCCACTACATGCCTACCTTGAGAGTGGGCTATACTTAGTGACTCACTTCCAAAAAAATAGAAGACAGAAAGAGAAAAAAGTGACTTTACAGAGGAGAAACTTGGCAAATGCTACCTTACCCAAGGAAGCAAGGTTAACATCACCAGTGATTTCATGTGGATAACTCTTTCAATGTGTATTTTCTGTTACGATGGGATAAGGATGGTACTCTATCTCTCTGAATTCTTCCCCAAAAGCCACAACCCCAAGCTACTGTAATAAGAAAACATCAAACAAATCCAAATTCAGGCCGTTCTAGAAAATATGTTACCAGTCCTCTTCTAGACTATTCAAGATCAGGAAAATCAAGGGAAGACTGAGATACTGTCTCGGCAAAGAGCTAAGGAGATATGACAACTAAATGCAGTGTGGTACCCTGGAATGGACCCTAGAACAGAAAAAAGACATTAAAGAAAAAAAATTTTTTTGGTTAAACTCAAATAAAGCCTGCAATTTAAAAAAATAAATAAATGTCTGTCAGACTTCAAATCCCATGCTACTACAAAAGGAACTATTTCTTAAAAAAGAAACGGACACCCTGAATGTCCGTTCTGTTAACTAAAGCATGTTGCTGCTGTTGGATTTTTACAGACCGTCACATTTCACAGAAAATCCACGACACAAAGGCTAGTATAAGGTTAAACGTAAGTTCCAAAGAGGCGACACAGAATGATGGTTAAAAACACAGACACTGGAGTAAGACTGCCAGGTTTGAATCCTGGTTCTACCACTTACTAGCTGTGTGACCTTGGGCAAGTTACTTAACCTCTTTGTGCCTCAGTTTCCCCATCTGTAAAATGGAAACAATAATAAAAGTACCTAAATGTGACAGTATAGGGATCGTCTTTTTTTCAGTCCATATATTTTAGATACATAGTAAAGTATTTACAGATAAAATAACTGTAATGACATCTGGGAGTTGCTTCAAAAAAATTATGGGGGCCCTGGCTGGCGTAGCTTAGTGGATTAAGTGCGGGCCTGTGAAACAAGAGATCATGGTTCGATTCCCAGTCAGGGCACATGCCTGGGTTGCAGGCCAGTTCCCAGCAGGGAATGCACAGGAAGCAACCATACATTGATATTTCTCTCCCTCTCTCCTTCCCTTCCCCTCTAAAGATAAATAAATAAAATCTTTAAAAAAAAAATTATGGGGGAAGGGTTAATAGGTGAACAAAAAAGAAATTCTTCACTAACCTAAGAGAATGAAGATGGAAACTGAAGATGTACTGAAATCAACAGGGTTGGGGAGGAGGGGGGAAATGAGGGTGGCTCGGGAACTAAGATGCCTAACAGAGGAGGTCTGGACTAGGAATTAAGATAAGAGAGTCTAGTCCTACAAGGTGTAGGCCCTTCTTTTCTTAACTACTTCATGTTTCATTTTTTTCACTGCCCAGTAAAAAACAAACAAACAAACTACACATTCACCCCCAAAATACAAATTGTTCACTGCCATGTCCAAGGATTTGGTGCTGGCAGTGCCTCAAAAAATGTGGGTCAAAATAAATATTAGAATAATTGAAAATTTAACAAATTCTCATCCCCAGACACTACCGTTATATAATTGGATTCACAATATTGCAGTCCTAGCAGGAATTTCTCTCCCTTTAAAAAGACAAGGTTCCACTGGTCTCCCTTAAAGAGACAATCTGGTTTCCACTGGTAAGCAAATGACATTCCCTCTGATCTGCCTATCCCAGCAACACCACAAAATCATACATGAGACGGCTTTATCCACGCCCGCTTCCTCAGGGGAGTTACTCTACCCAGACACACGGGACAGCCGTACCTGGGAGGTTTATAGTACGAAAGCCCTTCCAAAAGCCGCTGCCAATGTTTATTCAGTTCCGCTTCGATGTGATTCTGGAAAAGAACAAGGAAATTATACCAATGCAGTTTTAATCAGACTCCAAGGTCACACTGACGATTACATATTCCTTTGAGTCTTTTTAATATGCATCTTCCCCACAGCTGAAATTATTCTGAATAGAGAATTCTATACCCTATTTTTCTTTGCTTAACATTCTAACATAATTTTTAATCTTATTATGAAAATCTTGATAAACATCCTTTAGTAGTTGCATATTTTATCAAGTGGCTAGATCATAATTTATTTGCCATTCTTCTGTTAAATGCACTTAAGCTGACTGTAATGCCTTATTAACATAAATAATGCTATAGTTAATAGCTTTGTGTACAAAACTTTTTGAGGATTTCTTCCTTTTAAAAGATACAGTCCCAAAAAAGACAAAATAAATAAGATGAATAAAAGGTACAGTCTTAGAAGTAAAATTATCAGATGAAGACATATCAAAAAAATTTGAGGCTCTAAAAAAGGTGTAACATTCCTTATATTAATTACAATAACTACAATAGTAATAATTAAATGTCATCTTAACACTTTACCCTAACAGGGTCAGAACACCCGAGGATCAACATGAAGAACTGTCTTTTATTGATTAGATACTTGAAAATGTCCTAGCAAACACAGCTTCTGTGACCTAAGGAGCTAACTACATAGAAAAGGAAGAAAAGGCAAGCTAAGTATGAAACAGAGGAAAGGCCTGAGAATCTTCATGCTAGCCTGACGTAGCAGAAAGGTATTTGTACCCCAACCCTCAGCAGCCAATCAAGCAGCACCGGGGTCTTTTCAGAAAAGGAATCACTAAGGAACAAAGAAAGGTAGAGATTTAGAAAACTTCAGCAGCCAGGCTGCACGACACACATTTCAGCAGAGAGAAGAAAGAAATGCATAATGTTTACAAAAAGTTTTGGAATTAAAAAAATGTCCCCTGGCTGGTGTGACACAGGGGACTGAGCACCGGCCTGCAAACCAAAGGGTCCTGGGTTCAATTCCCCGTTGAGAGCACATGCCTGGGTTGTAGGCCAGGTCCCCAGTGGGGGGCGCACAGGAGACAACCCACACATTAATGTTTCTCTCCCTCTCTTTCTCCCTCCCTCCCCCTGGCTAAAAATAAAGAAATAAAATCTTTTTTTTATTTGTGTTTATTTTCTACTCCAAAGAGAAGGTAGTTTTCAAAAATAATATAAACGACACAGAGAACCATAGAATCCACTCAAGAACACCACAGCCCTGTGGTGTGGCTCAGTGGGTTGGGTGTCAGCCCACAAAGCGAAGGGTCACCGGTTCGATGTGTGGTCAGGGCATGTGCCTAGGTTGCAGTTCGATCCCTGTTTGGGGCACGTACAAGAGCCATTGATAATGACTGATGATGTTTCTATCTCTTTTCAATTTTTCTCTCTTTCCTTACTCCCTCCCCTCCGTTCTCTATTAAAAAAAAAAAAAAAAGACCACCACGACTTACCAGTTCTCTCAGAGCTGACCTTCCAAGCAGAATTGTCCACAGTTCTCTACTGCTCCTGGAAAATCACAGAAAGCAGACTTGCCTAAGCAATCTCACAGCTATTCTGTCTCTCTCTAAAGCAAAAGCTCTGTGTGCATAACAATTTGGTAAAATTTTGGACAGTAATTCTATTCTTAGAAGTTTGATGTTCAAAACATAAAGAAACTAAAATAGAGCTTTTTTTATGCCGATACAGTGCTTGCAAACATGGTGAATGTTCCTAAAAACCGCTGAACTTGCCGTAAGTGTGGGAAGCACCAACCCCACAAAGTAGCACAGAACCAGAAAAGCAAGGGTTCTCTGTATGCACAGGGAAAGCTGTGTTATGACAGGAAGCAGAGTGGCTATGGAGGGCAGACTAAGCCGATTTTCCACAAAAAGGCTCAAACTACAAAGAAGACTGCTAAGGCTTGAACACATTCGGTCCAACTGCAGATGTAAGAGAATGCTGGCTATTCAGAGATGCAAGCATTTTGAAGTGGGAGGAAATAAGAAGAGAAAGGGTCAAGTGATCTGGTTCTAAGCATCATATTTTGTTTTATTACATGACAAAAAAGTCCTGAGGATGTGTTCACTTTAAAAACTAAACTAGAAGGGGGGAAAATGGGACAACTGTAATAACATAATAAAATATATTTAAAAAAAAGAAAAAATTAAAAAAATTCAAGATAAACTAAAATATAAGATTTCAATGTAAACCAATAGGTACTGTGTTGAAATGAGAATAGCCAACATATATCAATGCATTTAAGATGCCATTAATGCAAAGGCACATGATTATTTATGTTCTACAATTCATCAATAATAAAACACTCTGATTTTAGAGGTATTAAAAGTGTGAACAATGTATGTTAGAATTAATGAAATATAGTAATTAATGAATTAGAGTACATCCATTATGCTAAGAAGATGCCTTAATTTAGAATTTCTATTCCCTCCTTTCTTATTAAAATGCAGTGACTGATAAGGAAGAAAAATCTAGAAAAGAACTACGTATATTTCAGCCCTGACTGGTGTTGCTCAGTGGACTGAGTGCTAGCCTGCGAACCGAAGGGTTGCTGGTTCAGTTATCAGTCAGGGCACATGCCTGGGCTGCGGGCCGGGTCCCCAGTCAGGGGCATGCAGGAGGCAACCGACTGATGTGTCTCTCCCACATCGATGTTTCTCCCCCTCTTTCTCCTTCCCTTCCTCTCTCTAAAAATAAATAAAATCTTTAAAAAAAAAAAGAACTACGCATATCTCAGGACCCCTATCACCTCCAGAACATTTTCTAAATGCATGATATAATTCACTTTCTCAATCATAATAGTCATTCTGAATGGTACTACGTTCGTTCATTTATTAATAAATTCCTATTAGGTGTCACATGCAGTGCTAGACACATAATATCAAAAAATACACATTAGAAGAGAGGTCAGGACTTCCGGCCAAGATGGAGGCATAGGTAGACACACTTTGCCTCCTTGCACAACCAAAATAAGGACAACAACAATTTAGAAACAAAATAGCAACCAAAACTGACAGAAAACTGAACTGTATGGAAGTCCGACAACCAAGGAGTTAAAATAGAGACATTCATCTAGACCGGTAGGAGGGCAGAGTCCGGCAGCCTAGTGGAAAGGCGGTTCGGCACAAAAAGTGGTGGCACAGGGTGGGCAAGGCAGCAGCTGATAGACCTTGGGTGCGGGGTAGCAGCGGGCAGACCCACAGAGGCAGCAACTGTGAAGTGGGGCTCAGAGCAAAAGGCAGCTGGCTGACTGGGTGGTCCCGCACGCAGATGAACCAGGCGAAACTGGGGAGCCAGACAGACCCCACAACCCAGGGTCCCAGTGAGGGGAATAAAGCCTCAAAACACCAAATGAAAACACCTGTTGGGGTTGAGGTGCCTGGAGAGACTCCCAGTCCCACAGGAGAGTTCGTTGGAGAGACCCACAGGGTCCTAGAACATACACAAGCCCACCCACCCGGGAATGGCCCAGTTTGGGCCCATTTAGCACCAGAAGGGCCCAGTTTGCTTGGCGGAAGCAGCAGAAGGGACCGAAATCCAGCAGAGAGCAGAGCAAACGCCATTGTTCCCTCTGGGACCCCGCCCCCACATACAGCCTCACAACCCAGAGACTGGGGTGCCCCACCCTGGTGAACAGCTAAGGCTCTGCCCCTCATACATAACAGGCAACACTGGACAAAAAAAGAAAAAATGGCCCAAACAAAAGAACAGATCAAAGACACAGAGCAAATACAACTAAGCAACAAAGCGATAGCCAACCTATCAGATGCACAGTTCAAAGCACTGGTGATCAGGATGCTCACAGAACTGGTTGATTTTGGTCGCAAACTACATGAAAAAATGGAGGCTACGTGAAATGAAATGAGAGAAAATGCACAGGGAACCAATAGTGATGGAATGAAAGCTGGGTCTCACATCAATGGAGTGGACCAGAAGGAAGAAAGAAACAACCAAACAGGAAAGAAGGAAGAAACAAGAATTCAAAAAAATGAGGAGAGGCTTAGGAACCTCCGGGACATCTTTAAACATTCCAACATCCGAATTATAGGGGTACTAGAAGGAGAAGAGGAAAAACAACAAGTGG
>JAPYXV010004112.1:0-11652 GCA_028533065.1 Trachops cirrhosus
TTTAAAGAGATAATTGTAGAAAGGCAATAACATTTCTAAGGTGGCTTTTTCACCCACAATTGTCCCTTCTCCAAGGTTTTATTACAGACGAAAATACTAAGGAAACGGGCTGTCAAAGACTCAGTGAAACAATACCCAATTTTTAAGTATTGTCTCTGTATATGTTCTTATATTGTTAATTCTCCAAAGTACAAAACTATTTTCTAATCTTCTCTATATGACATAAATATAAATGCTTTCTCATTTTTATCATTTAAAATAAGTGTTAAAAATAAAAATTTCTTATGACATTTGAAATAATTACATGGGTCTGATTTTTTTCACTATGTCATTATAATTGGATAGGATAACTGAATTTTATGAGAACAGAAATGAGAAGGAGTAACAATTTTAGAAACTATGTTTAAAAGGAACAAAAAGCCAAAGGCAAAGAGGTGATACCAGGTTATTTCTGTATTCCTATGTTATCTTCTTCTCTCATAATTTTCTTCTTTGTTACTATATATCGAAAGGGTTCATATAAGAATCATAATGCTAACAATTATGAGCAGAGGTCCCAAAGTCCAATCTTGCTCTGTTCCCAATTTGTTTTGAGACCTTGGATTCATCATTAAATCCCACATAGTGTCAGCTTTCTTCTAAGTATGGCTGGTGAGGATGATTGTTGCGTTAGTTTACTATATAATTGTGTTCCCTGTGAATACAACATCATTTATACGTTTTGTTTGCTTTGAGTAAATATACCTTTTTACCCAAAGTCATTGGGTTGTAAAGTAATCTCTTGGAGGAGAAGATAGTTACATAACAAAAATTAATAAATACCTGAATTCATAAAATTCAGAAACATCATAAATTTATAAATGATATTCAAATCAACATACCTGGACATTCTATCTTTCATGTTGGAAACTGGCAACCACTGTTTCACTGAATTGCCTTAAGGAACATATTTGTAAGAAATTATACTTTAAAACTCGAGGTCTTGAATAGCTCCTAATTCCTAACATAGCATGTTTGACCTTACATGTGAGGAACGCACTTACAGGCAGAGCATTGTGAATGGGGAGAATCTTCTAAGCAAGGATGTGGTTACCATGGAGCAGCAACAGGGAGAACTAAGGATTTGGTCCCTCGTAAGTGCCGGGTCCGTAGTAGGTCTGGGTCTGTGAGGATGGCGATCTGACCAGGTGCAGTACCCAGAACTCAACACATGATTTAATTATGATTCAGTAATTTTGTTTCTGGTTATATATTGCCTCCTTTCAAAAAGGAATTATATTTTTCATTAAAGTCATACCCTCAAATGTGTTGCTAGAAGGCTTATACATAATAACCCCAAACTGAAAACAACTCGAATGGTTATGTCCACAATGGGATTCAACAACACAATGGATAAGAACAAGCTATTCTATTCATTAAGCATGGATTCTTTTCATAGATATATTATTGAAAAAAAAAAGTAGCCTGACACAAAAAAGCACATACTGAATGACTTCAAAGGAGGCAAAAATAAACTTGGTGTCAGAATTCAGGAGTGGTAAGGCATATGGACTCAGTGGACAAACCAGGGAACTCATTGGGGTTAGAAATCTCTACTCTGATCTGACTGGTAGTTACACCAGTCCATGCGTATTAAACACTCGCTGAGCTGTATATTTGGACATTTTTGCTGTATAAAATTACACTTCAATAAGAAATTAAACAGAAAGCTGTGATAATGAGGATATGATGAAGATGATGATGATGACAGCAACAGAACAGTTGGCTAATTTGGGAGAAAAAGAACAATTCAACCTGCATTCTCATTTTATGAGTAATAAAACTAAGAAGCAAAGAAGTTTAAGTGACTTGTGTAAAGGCATGCCATAATTTAGGAAAAGAATGTGAAGTTCCTGTCTGTTTGCTCGCTCTCTCTCTCTCTCTCTCTCTGATGTTTCCACGACAGGAGTTCTCCTTCAGTCATTTTGCACCATATATTTAGACTCAGAGAAAACAATAGGAGAGAGAGCCACAAGCTATCTGGTTTTGGGTACTGGCTGTAAAAAGAAGGATGGAAAGTGTCACATTTTTGTCTTACTTCACTGAGTAAGAACAAAGCACAGTATGTCTGCTTTCTGATTGCTGAGCTTATCTATTTAAAAGGGTACAGGTCAGTGATGAGCTGCACACATGTTAAAGGAAAAGGGTATTTAAGGAAGGTCAAAAATATGGGAACCCTGAAATATGCCCCCAGGAAAATATGGAGGAATTAATTGCTTTTTCTTGGTCCCAGTTTTATTCTTGGCTGAACTGGCTTCAGGTTTAACCTCAGTCTTCTTGGATGTGCATCAGTGCTGTTCTAACTGTTCTGCTCTAAAAATCCAGATTTGCTATTTTAGAAGAGCAAGCTCCTATTTAAACATAATTAGAGAATGTGTTGGAAACAGCCTCGAGCACTAAAAATCCAGCATGTCATAAATGTCCAGCATCAAAGAAATTCAACAAGGCAGTTACTCTAATGTGCTACCTAATAGGAAGAAAATTGGCAAAGAGAAATAATTTTTGTGACCTCTAAAGACAAAGCAAGACTGTAGAAAAAATATTAAGCATATTGCATTCACCTTCTTTTCACATTTAACAGAAGGACTCTGAACATTTAGAGGCTCTAAGATTACTTCATAGTTAATTTAACACCTTGATAATATACTTCTCCTTTCAAATTATACTTTGTCACTTTTTTACAACCTGCTTCCCTAAGTTAATCAATTAGATTGACAATGGCAACAGATGTTAAGCTTGGAGTTTCTTTCATAGTGACTTCTTTCTAAAATACCAAATTCTTAAATAATTTTTATTTAATATTGAATCTAACAAAAAGATCCAGGTGTGGTTTGATAACAATGTAATTCATTAAAAGAGTCTGATTTCTTATATTGGGAATAAAGGTTTTTCATAATTTGACTTTGAAGGCAAATAGCAACAGACTTTAAGAGTTGGAAGGAAAGGTTAAGTATATCCAGAAAATTCTCCTGAGCACAGTGCATAACCACTACCAAGCTTAAAGTATGCTGGCTTTTCCAAGGCTACAATTATCCGTTGTAAAGGCTATTCCTTATAAGACTAATTCTTAGAATTGTCTGACTCCGTAGTAATGCATTTGTCACTTTGGAATTGCCAGGTAGAGGAGAAAGAAACACAAGATTCTGAATTATGTAGGGAAAACTTTTGATATGTATTTCCCATATGGTCTCTTCTGTAGGGACTTTTTAACATATTAACCTTCATTTTGATATCAAGAATGGCATCTTGTCAAAGTCTTTATTTCTCTTCTATATCTATATCCATTAAAACTTTGATTAATAAGAAGTTAAGATCTAAAAGCCCCAATGAACTAATTTTTTCTGTGTTCCACTTTTGAGAGAAAAGTAATTTCTTAAGAGAAAAAAAAAGGTAATTTCATGGATTTATTGTAAAACCTTAATTTTCATTGTCTTTTTTTAAACCAGTGAGTCTTTCTCCTTACCAGACCTCTATATATCAGGTATTATTGAAGATAAAGGGAATTTGAAGACCACTGCCTTCAAAATGTTCAAGTCCAACAACAACAACAGATACATACAAGTTACATAGTTAAAGGCACAAAGGTTGATTAACTCTACCTGGAGAAGAAAAAGGATGTGTTAGAAAAGGCTAAATACAAAAACCAGTTTTTCTAATATGTCCTATTCTTCTCTAATTATGTTACATTTTAAATTTTAAAAAAGATCTTATTTATTTATTTTTAGAGAAAGGGAGAGGGAAGGACAAAGAGAGGGAGAGAAACATCGATGTGTGGTTGCCTCTTGCATGCCCCATACTGGGGACCTGGCCCACAACTCAGGCATGTGCCTTGACTGGGAATTGAACCTGTGACCTTTTGTTTTACAGGCCTGCACTCAATCCACTGAGCTACACCAGCCAGGGCTAATTATGTTACTTTAAAGTGATTCTGAAAGTCTGCAAGACCATAAGTCACCAAAGATTAAATGATGCTCACTTTGTGCAAAGGAAGAAAAGTATATTAAAAAATAATTCTATACTATTAATGAATAATGTGGGTAAGAAAATCAGTGCTTATCTAACAGGAAAACTGATCAAGTACAACCTTAAACTTCATATACCTGTGAAAGGTTGTCTCTTATGTAGTCAAGACAGCACCTCTAATTTATGCAATTCTTTGACTGAGCAAGCAAATTTATGGGATATAATTTTAAATCAACTTTTTTCTCTTTTTTTACTATACTTTGAATACATTCCTGAGGCAGTGTATTTCCATGCTAATGATTCAAATGAAATATTAGTCTTATTTTTTTAATTTTCAAGTAATCAAAACTCCTCTGGGCAGTAACTAATGCTCATTTCAGTATATATTAATAATAGAACAAAATCTTAAAGTGTATTGCAAGCTACTCCTAATCTCTATTCTAAGAAGACAGTAGGACTACAGTGGGAGGGAGAGAGGTTGGGTAGGCTTCTTTCCTCTCTCCACTTTTATTTCTTTCTCTTCTACATTTTGCTACCAGCACTGTATAGGGCTTGGTTCGAGAGTGAGGGGAAAGAGAAAAGGAAATAGAGTTTAGGGAGCAGGAAAGGAATGACTGAGTTGGCAGTAACCTAAATGTTTACTTTGGCTGGAGAAAACTTTTAATGTTGACTTTTTCTTCCAATGGTGTTATACTGAATTCCTTGGAAATTCACTCACATGCTTCATTGCAGAACATTTCACACATCCATTCTCTTAAGGACCTTTCTCTCCTGAATGATTTATGTATTCATCAACCATTAAGGACCTAGAAATCCCTTTGATTAGCTTATGCTTTGTTATAGAAGATAGCAATAGGTAATCACCAAGAGGCATGTTCTGCTCTCATACGAAGAGTTGCTTCTTGGAAGCTGCAACTTAGCCACACATTACATTTTGGGACATCCCACTTGTACTTACGTGGAGCCATGGGATATGACAAGCAGACATCACTTACAGATCAGAGAGAATAACTGTTCTCTCTGAGGTAACTGGTGTTACCTTAGGTGGTAATTAAAAAGCGGAGCACTAACCTTAATAAACTGGGTGGCATGAGCCTGCCTCGCCAGGAAGCTACAGCTTCATGTCCTAGGGGGTCACAGAATTCCTCAGCCAAGGATTAACGCTCCTTCCTTCCCTCCCCCAGGACCCAATTGTGGTAGTGGGGGCAGACAGGAGGAAGTGCTTAACTAAAGAGGCCTGTCTAAGTAGGGTGGACCTATCAAAAGCCCAGGAAAGTTTGGGAATTTGGTTGGTTCTTTTCAAAAAGCACCTGCTCCATCCCAAACCCAAATAATTCTGTGTACTACCAGAGGAACAAGGGAGCTTGCTCGGTAATGCACTTTTCCCATTCGTTCGTGTATTCTCATCCGGGGGCACTTGATATGTGGGTCCAGCAGCTACCAGGGCTCACGGCATATGGATGGGCTCCAAAAGCACTAAGCATTAAGCACTAAGCTTTAAAAGCAATAAGCTTTAAACTCTGGAGACTGGCTGTTGTTTTGACCCTGCTGAGGACACAGTTGGACTTTTGTCATGGCAGGATGGAGGGAGGTAGGAATTGGAAACCCAAAGGTCAGCTTCTATGTTCACCCAAATGCTTCACTACAATTTCCTGTGTAGGTCCTTGGACTGCTTTTCTCATGCTCCCGTGGAAGAGCCTCATTTCCATCAACAACACATTTAGCAAGCCAGCCAGGAGGAAAGAGAAGATGTGGACATGGATCATGGTGAGAGCTTGAACCCCCTCTCCCTAGGCTGGGGATTTTATTCATTTCTCTCTCTTGCCTTTACTGGTGCTTTTGTAGGTTTTTTCACTTTCTTTTCTCTGCTCTCTGTTACTACCATTTCAAACTCAAATCTAGAATCCTCCTCCCCCACGCACCAACTTCATGGGTGTTAAGTCAAGGGAACTCAGCCTCAGCCACATCCACTGCCCACGGACTGGTGTGCAGTTACGCCAGGGTCAGCTTTTCTTTAGCCTCTCCTGGGGTCCTCTTAGCAGTCCCAGAGAAGCAAAGCAGCCACACTTTGTTCTTAGTGAGGCTTCCAAGCTGGCCCCAATGTTTTGGGCCCATGCAGGGCAGGAAGCTGGTTGGAGCTAAGGAATGCAGAATGTGGGGGATTTGCACACATCCACTGATGCTGTGGGTTTTGCTTCTAGTTCACGAAACCTTCCTTCCCCATTTGCCATTTGTGCACACCACCAAACATGCAGAAGAGGAGGCCTTTCTTAGGCGCAGGGCCCAGCTGAGCTGTTTGCATTGTGGGCACACATCTCTAGTCCCCTCTTGCTCCCTGCATCCATCATGGTTTGCTCAGGTCCCAGGAGCAGCCAGCTCTCTCACACCATTCATGGCGGGGGGACCTTAGGGCGACCAACCCAGCAGCTTGCAGCACTCATATCCTGGTCTCATCTACTGCTCCGTTTCCTGGGTCCACACTCACTGCTGCCTTGAATGTTATTTCTGGTGCACCAAACCCCAAGCACACCCAACTACTACATCCCCACCCTCAGCAGTGACCCAACCTGGCACACAGAATGAGGGACATCCCTTAGCTAATGCCAAGCCTAGCCAAGCTGTGAGCCATACAGGCACACACCTCAGTTCCTCTTTTGCCTTTTCCTGCCACATTCCTGCTACTCAGATGGTGCAAGCTCCAGCTAAGCAGAAGCACAGGCCTGCTATCTCCGTGGCTCAGACCACACTTGGGTCAGCCACCCAGAATGAAGCTTGGGGATCCCCCCTCTTCTGGCAGTCACTCAAGCCCCCAGCCGTATGGACTGAGTACAGCTCTATGTGTGTTTGCAGCTGAAGGAACAGCCATGTGGCCTTAAGACCAGTAAATCTTAGCTTCTCCTACAAGCACCTCTGCTTGTTTGTGCCTCTAGGACACCAAGCTCCTAGTTCTCATTTATGCTCTTACAGGTACACCTAATAAGTATGAAAGCTTAACTGATCTTGGAGACTGACTAAATGTTTATTAGTTCCTTCCTAGTATAATTGGCCAACATAATTGGCCGTAGGGCCTAGGGTGTTAAATCTCTGGCTAGCCAGATTAACAGGGAATACTCCCTCCCCTTCTAGGGGAGACTGCCTTCATTTACCAGGCCTTCTAAGAATTGAAGATGCTAGGACTTGTCCAACTGCTAAAAGTCAGTTAGGAGTTTTTCTGCCCAAGAGAGTGGAAATATTAGATTGCACCCGTACAGGCAGATATGAGGGAGGAAACCACCAGTACACAGTAGTTAAGGCCAGATGCCATCAGAATTGCTCATGTGGAGTTAAATAAACCCATCTAAATATTGCTTGATCACCACTGACTTTGGGAAGGCTCCACATCTGGAAAATTGTATTCCTTAATTGTAAGAGCCGAAGCCAGCAGGTGAGAGTCGTATGCCAAACTTAGGCTCTGGTGACACAAGAGAAGAGCTAGAGAAACTTGGGGATGCTCATACTTTCCCCCAGGTACCCAATATCTCCCCCTTTTACAAGTGTGAAAATTTTCTCTCAAGGAAGACATAGGCAATATAGTCTCCACCCACAGTACCTCAAGAGAACTCTCTTTAAGAGTGCACACTTGACAGCTGGCAGAAATTTTTCTCTGTATTCCTCCAGCAAAGGGCTCATTTATAATTGGCTTTGTGAAACCAAAGTCTACCTTTGTAATGCAAATGCCCGGCCTCCAAGAACTCTTATCTGAACCATCTTTTGGAATGCAGGTTTCTGAAAGGAGCTATCTGAGCAAATCAGTTTAACTAAGTTCACCTGGAACTTTTTAAATCAGTGAGTTTGCTTTATAATAACTGTCTTATGAAAGTATGTCTCTCAAAAGTTTGTTTGCCAATAGAGAAGCTTATGTCTGTAAAAGTTATGAAAAATGTTTGCCAATCCACGAAATACTAATTGCTTACCTTTTAGTTGTCTAATGCAGCTTTGGAGTTTGGTCCTTTTCACTCAGTTAAAAGGACAAGGATTTTGCTTTCATTTTGTATTTTTCTCCCTACTTGATCCCTCCAGAAATCATCAATTCATAATAAGTGAGTTACAGTAATATTATTCTTTGCATGAATTCAATAAGAACCACTTCCAATTGTGGTTACAACCACAAGTTGTGGAACGACTTCCAAGCTTGGTTCCAATCAACCAAGACTTTGGAATGTCCAGTCCAAAAGAGACATGCCTGGACTCTGGAAGTCCTGGACCAGAAAGCCTTAAGGAATTGAGACTTATTTTCAAAGCTAATAAAAGTCCACTGTAGAAATGTGATATCTGGCATGGCCACGTGGTCCACGGCAGTCTTTCAAGGTAAGGAATGAAGGTTGCTTTCCTGACGGATGGCAAAGAAGGAAACTCAAGACATTTTTTTTTTGTCTTTCTCACATAGTATAGGCCTCACTTCAGAAGCGCATCTGCATTATGGTCTCCTGAAGTAAGACTCAGTGGTTTGGCTGTACTGACATTTTTCAGGACTGGGTGGCTGAGTTGGTGAAGGATGGGACAGTCTATTGGCTTCACTTGAACTACTTTCCCTTTTCTGCAATGGTTCAGACAGAAGAGGCCCACAGTTCTTCAGGGGGGGATATCTTAGAATGTTCCCCACCATGTAATTTGAGTTAAGAATGGTAAGCAAGAGGCTGTAGACAGGTGTGACACAGCTTCCTTCAGGAAGCCATTCCTCCAACTTAATCCAGGACACTGCAGACTTAGTCCCTCCCTCTATCACACAGTGTTTTTTATCTCTCATCAGACTTTTAGTTGCTATAATTTGTCTCATTTTGGGAGTATGCCTTTTTAACCTTCTTGTCAAATTTGTCACGTCCAGAATACAACGAGGATGCTAACTTGTTCAGCAGTGCCATCCCCTACACGTTGCCATCATATAGACATGGTGTAGGTTGCCTCCCATTGACAGCAGACCGACCTGGACTTTGCAAAAACCCCTCTTTCCTGCATGAAGACTTCCCTCCCCTTTTTGCTTCTTTCTTCCTTTAACAGCTAGAAAGACCCTCTGAGCCTGCGGATAGGCAGGACTATGCCTCTTTGACAGCAAAAAGCTGTTACAGAAGATGAGACCTTCTTCCATTTACCCTCGTAAGATCACAAGGTCTTTAGAAGGGAATGTTACTGTCGGCAGACAACTATTTATTAATAAAGGAAAGCCAGCAGAGGGAATCAGACATTGAGCTTAATAAACTGGGGAGCATGAACCTGTTTGCTTCACCAGAAAACTACAGCTTCACCTCTCAGGGGATCATACCATTGCTCCATGAATCAGATTAACACTTTTCCTTTCCCCCATTTGGCACCTGATTGTTGAGGGACACTGGGGAAGGTGCTTGGCCAAAGGGGCCTGTTGGTCTAACTAGGGGGCGGATGTATCAAAGGCCCGTGAAAGCATGGGAAGCTGATTGATTCTTTTGAAAAAGCACCTTATCCATCCCAAACTCAAGCTATTATAAACCCAGGGAACAAAGAAGCTATCTCTCTTTCTAGCTCATGACTTGCACTTGTCCCATGCACTCATGCATCCTCTCTCCATAACAATGTGACCTTAGCAGCCACATCCCAGAGGTCCTGTGGAGGCCATATGCAGGCTCCAGGTGGGAACCTGAAGACCTCAGCACAGCAACAGGTTGCAGCCGGGAGCACAGGCTAAACTGGCTGGGTGCTGGACTGAACCGGGCTCTAGTATGGTACTGGATCTCTGGACATTGACTCTCCTTCTGGCCCTGATTTTTGATGGTGGGATGAACGAAGAGGTGACCCAGGGGAACATGATGGCATTCTACATGAGTAAACAATTTTTCCACACCCCAATCTCCCATGCGTGGCTTCTTAGAATGCTTACATCATGATTCCATGGAAGAACCTGATTTATATCTGCCTCAGTGGCCAGCTGAATGGGAAGAATTTTAAAAGTCTAGAGTAGCCATGTAAGAGAAAGGCATATTCCCAAATGACAAGGAAGAAAGTCCCTTCCTACCTTATTGGACTTTATATGAACAGAAATAAAATTCTATTTTTGTTAAGTCTCTGAAAGTGTAAGGCTTGTGTCTTTATAGTAACAATGAGCATTGCATTAACTGAAACATCCCACCACGAAGCTCTCAGGTATGAGGTCAAACTATTGTTATGCCATCTGTTCATTAATCGTGGTCCAAATGTGGTCCAAGGCAAACGTTCCACACTGCTGGCCTTGACAAAGTTTGGGCACATACGCTGCCCGAGGCATCGACTTTCCCTTTTCCCAACTGTCAGTGCAGCTACCAGCTGTGTTTTGGTCTTCCAATATTCCGGGTTTGAGTCACAGGTGATACCACTCTGATCACAAAACTTAAGGGTACAAATAATCAGCTTTCCAAGCGGTCCCCTAAGAGCTATTTATTTTTACCCCTTCCTCCCAGACAGAGGTTTCAAGAGTCACAAAACCTCCTTTCTACCTGCGAGTCCTTGGCAGGCGACTCACCACCTGCTTCCAACTGTGTGTCTATTTCCTGTGGGATGCCAGCAACACACACACTTCTGTTTCAACTGCCTTTTGTATTCATGTAGCTCTTTGCAATAGTCGAAACATTATCATGTTTCCTTTTGTTTTATCTTATAACAGTGTCTATACAATAACGTAGACTCATGGCAAAGAAGCAACCACTGCAAACACGTTTGGAAAACAATTGGCTCCCAAGATTTCTTAAGTCTTCTAATTGAACTTTCTCAGAATCACTCTCAAATGACTTCCATGAATTTGCATTGTTCATGGAGTATTACAGTAAGGAAAAAATGAGGGACACAAAATTTCTGAAACAATGAAGGTGACATGTTTGTCTCCTTTCAGCAAATGGTGAGTGTGTTAGAATAGGTGTGAGAAATTGAAATGGGGAAAAATGTGGCAGGAGAAAACAGCCTAATGTCACATGACACGATTATATGTAAAAGGTACTCACTAAATTCCATAGTGTGCCATCCAACCTGTTCTGTTCTTTAACTTACCCTGTATACAGTTTCTTTTCATTTGTTGTAAGGAAGTGAAAGGAATTCTTCTCAATGATTTGTATCCTATAACTGATTTCTAAGTAGTACAAGGGGAAGAAAGGTTAACCACAAAACAAAGGGTGACAAAATGCAAGTACTGAGCAAGGGAAATCCTAGCAGGAGAAGATATAGGTCTTCTTGATTGTACTGAAGTTTAATCCTCAAGGCATCATCAACTAACGTGGCAAAACCCCCAGCATTAAGTTCAAGGACAAACAGCAATGAATTACACAATGCCAGGCTCCTGGTAATCCCTGCAATGGTCTCTTCTAACCCCTCTGCATCTCCTCATTTCATTTTGTTACTAAATGAGGACACAAACACCTGTTCCAGCAGCAGGTGGCATTTGTTTATTATGGCCTTACCTGCTGGGTTTTAATCAGTCTGCAGCTTTAGGAACCCGCTTAAGTAACCGTTTATAGGACCAGATTTTTAGAGTGGCATTTTCCAAGAGGCAAAGTTTCATACGACACTTTTATCATACACAGAACACCATAGAAGCGGCTTTTATTCCTTCATCTCTCTCCCCTAACATTTAGGACTACTAATTAGTGAAGCATTTCACGCAGCATTGGAAAG
>JAPYXV010004113.1:0-11651 GCA_028533065.1 Trachops cirrhosus
GCAGTAAAATCTCAGACATTGCTTATAACAATATTTTACCTGATATATCTCCTCAGGGAAGGGAAACAAAAGAAAAAATAAACAAATGGGACTATATCAAACTAAATAGTTTCTGCAGAGCAATAAAAAGACAACCCGTTAAATAGGAGAACATATTCACAGATACATCTGATAAGGAGTTAATATCCTAAATTTATAAAGAACTTATAAAACTCAACACCAAAAAACAAACAATCCACTTAAAAAATGGGCCAGTGACCTGAATAGACACTGCTCCAAAGAGGACATACAGATGACCAATAGACATATGAAAAGATGCTCAGTGTCACTAATCATCAGAGAAATCCAAATTAAAACCACAATGAGATATCACCTCATACCAGTCAGAATGGCTATCATCAATAAACTAAATAATCAATAAACACGGGCAAGGATGGGGAGTAAAGGGAACCTTTGCGCACTTCTGTTAGGAATGCAGATTGGGGCAACCACTATGGAAAGCAGTAGGGAAATACCTCAAAATATTAAAAATGGAACTGCCTTATGGTCCTGTAAACCCACTCCTGGGAATTTATCCATAGACTGTTGAAACATTTAAAACTGAACTTGCATTATAAATATTTAAGATATTAGTGTTTACAAATACCACTTACTACTTCATATGTATTAAATAATTATGTCATTTATTACCAGATAAAAATGTTTTAGTCAGTTATTCATATTTGGAGAAGAATGTGGAAAACTCAAATACTAAGCAAATGATATGTTAACCCTTAAACAACATGGAGGTAAGAGCCTCGGGCCTTCCTGTGCCATTGAAAATCTGCATATAATTTTTGACTCTCTAAATATTCAACTACTAACAGACTACTTGACTAGAAGCCTTATTGATAACATAAATAGTTGATTGACATATAGTTTTTATGTTATATTTATATTGCATATTGTATTTTTACATAAAGTAAGCTAGAGAAAATGTTAATAAGAAAATTATAAGGAAGAAAAATACATTTAAAGTACTGTATATATTTATTTTTAAAAAATCCATTAATAAGTGGACCCTTGCAGTTCAAACTCATATTGTTCAATGGTCAACTATATACAAAACTGAAGGATAAAATTGATGCAGACACCGGCCTACAGTGTCTGCATATCATTATGAATGAAATGAGACATTCACACGGACTACCGAGTCCACTGGAGGAAAAGGGACAGCATGGCTTTTCTCTCAAGGGGAGCAAAAGCCTTGGCCCTTGACCGGCCTTTACTGGGTTTCTCAGCACATTACATGATGGTCCTCATTTACTGTGCACAGGTTGGCTTTAGGTGGTTACCTTTTACAGAAAACAAAGGAGCCAATGCTGCTAATCACATCACAGAAGAGGGATATTTGCAAATAAAAAGGCAAAAGTGGTTGAACCAGTTACACTCATCCTTGGAAGGTTTAGCATGGATTTAGGAAGTTACTTTGCAGTAAATGTCCTCAATTCAGGGTGAGGGAGTTTTTTAGCAAGAGAAAGACTCAAAGTGGGCTAGGCACATTGCAGGCCTGATTCCCCACGAGAGAACCTATCCGTGGGTGTGGGTCCTGTGCATCTCTGAGTAGAAACTGGGCCCATGCCACACAGAACGGTCACCTACATGAAACACCATGAATAAATCATCTAAAATACCAAAAATTATAAAATTCAATTTCTGTATTCATTAAGATAAAATTTATTTTAATCTGTACAATTCTACAGAATTTTTTAAAAATATTAACTACACAGCTTGATGAATTGCCTCAAAGGTAACACATCTGTGTAACCACTGCTCAAGTCAGGGAGTAGAATTTAACAATATTCCAGAAGTTTCCCTCATGTCTGCTCAAATCTCTACTACTTCTCTTCTCCCCAAAATTAACTACTGTCCTGATTTCTAATGGCATAAATTAATTTTACCTGTTTTTCATATTTGTAATGGAATCTCACTGTGTGTATACTCTGTATCTTTACATGTAATTTTCACTCATTATGTGAGAGAGATGCATCCATATGCTGCTAATTCTCACCACTATATCCATATATTGTATTTGTTAGTGCTGTGAAAATCGGTTGCATTAAACAACTTTATTCTTACTGATACTGTGTGGGACAGGAATGTGGACTGGTTACAGTAAAGACAGTTTTTTTCCGCCTCACATTGTCTGGAGCCTCAGCAGGGAACACGTGAAGGCCAGGGATGATTCCATGGCTTGGGCTGGAGCCATTCGGAGGCTTCTATACACGTCTCACAGTTGATGCTGGTTGTCAGCTAGGACCCCCACTGGGAAGTTGGCTAGAACATTACATGTCATCTCTCTGTGTAGTCTAGCTAGTTGGATTTCCGCAGGGTAGGGTGGCTGGTTCCAAGAGTTGGCATCCTGAGGAATCAAGATGAAATTTGGTACCTTTATGATCTCTCCTCAGAAATCACATGGCATATCATGAAATCAATTTTTCCCATGTTCTATTATTAAAGGCAGTAAAAAAGGAGAAAGTGGGCTTAAAGGAAGAAGCTATAGAAAGCTCCCCTAGGTAGAAGGAAGGTTAAGGTCTCATTTTAAGAAGGGCATATAGGATGGGAATTATTTTTTTAACTGTCTTTGGAAAATACAGTCTTCCATACATTGTATTTAAATATAAGGCAATAAAATGCAAATAGAAAAGTATACATATCATTTAAATGTTAATGGTTTAGATTTTTTAGATTTATTTTCAGTTTGGGGTTATTATTATTGCTATGAACATTCTATACATGTTATATGATGGAAAATGTATGTACTTTTACTAGTGTATATCCTAGAAATAGTATTTCTGGGTCATAGAATAGCTCAGGTATGTTTTCAAGAGGCAGTGACTGGAACAAATATTCAGATGTATTTGATTTATTTAAGAAGTACTTTTTAGGAAAACCTATAGGAAAGTAAAGACAGCAAAATAGGGAATGGAAACACCCACATGGAATGCCATCATCTCAGATAATGTCACTCCTTCCTTGGCCTCATCTCAGGAGGATCTGAAGCATAAATCACATTGTAGACTAGCCTTCAACTCAAGGCCAGGAAGATACACCAATATATCAGCAGACTGCCACCTGTGAGCTCTCAGCTTCAGTGAGTATGCTGAGGAAGGCTGGGGAGCAGTGGGTACCCTCCTACAGGGAGCGGAGAACAATTCTCCAAAGTAAAGAGTAGTTGTGAACTGATAAAAACCAACACTCACACTAACCGGGGGATGATACACAAATGAACATCTCAGTGGAATCAGTAAGTGCATTTACTACAGTAGATTCTTTGCATTTGAATCTCACATTAAGTCATTTTTTCCATTATAGTATCCACATTCTGACTTACCATAATTCCTTAAAACACTTACAGTAGATCAGTTAGTGGTATGAACTACAAGCTCCTGGTCTTAATTACTACCTGCTTTTAGTTACATCCAAGGATCTGACTATTGCTATCTCCTCTTTCCCTTAACCATTCTCAACTCTTCTTCACTGATCCTTTGGCTAGGATGTCTCTTTGTCTAAGGTACTTGGTTGGTGAATTGACACCTCATCTCTGAAGTATTAGAGACCTTGGTTACTATACATTTATTATATCATGTTGTTATACTTGCCAGTTTAAAGTTAAATCTGGGCTTGGGAGTAAAATAGATGCCTCAGTGGTGGCTGACTTAAGAAACGTATTCCTCCTTGCCCGCACTATATAGCATCAGTCCTGTCTCCTCAGGATTATCAAAGCTAATTACCCTAGTCAGTACTAATTCTTTTCCTTTTTAACTTCCTGGTCTACTGACTCAAAGTTAACGACCAAGCAATATCCTTAATGTTAAATTTAATGGAACTCTTACTAGCTCCCCTGGTGACAACTAGAATGTTCTGGTCAAGTAAAATTGAAAAAGTACAATTCCCTGAGTCACTGGAAGTGCTGGTAAGCTGTGCCACTACAACTTTTACTTCTTGGTTCCTTCGCCTGTGAATTCCACCTGCTTAGTCCAAAGTATCATCTAACAGTTATTCGTTTAGAGTCTAAGCACGGCCAGGAAGAATACGGCCCTATTCTTGAAGGTGTCCATTGTAGTGATGTTCCAGTTGCATCTTATAAGGCTATCTGTTATACCAACTACACTAACAAAACAGTATTGACTACAGTATTTCACCACGTATAATGTGCACCCATGTTTTTGACCCAAACTTTCAGGAAAAATCTTTTGTTTTAATTTTTTAATTCAATTATTTTAGTTTTTTACATTTAGATACATGTTTTTTCATATTTAAAGGAAGTTTAGCATTTAATTTTGAACATAGGGATATCATTATTGCTTTCTAGAGTTACACTTTTAAGGCATAAGGATAAATAGAAGAATTAAAAACATACATATACAGAATCAGTATTATCCATGTATAATGCACATCCTTATTTTTCCCTCAGAAATTTGGGCAAAAAAGGTGCACATCATACATGGGAAAAATATGTATTTACCCATATACTTGGTAATTGGTTTGGTATGTGGAAGGACCAGTGAATCACATGGTTAAGGTTATCATCTTCTTTGCTGTAACAGGTCTCTGGTTCTGAAATGATGCTATGCTAGATTCCATGTAGGTGAAAGCAGACACTCTGCTCACAAATGGTCGTTTTCAGCAAGACTCTGAAGGCAAGAGTCTTACTTGCCAAGAAAAGCAAACCAATTCCTGGAATATATGCCAATTCTAGTCAGGATTAATGACTGAACTTTGTAAGATTGAAGCAGTCTGAGGAAATCAATTTGACAATAAGTAGCTAGTAATCTTCTAAGGAACAGTTCCCTATTAGCATCCATTGTTGACATTCTAGTCATTTAGCAGAGATAGTATCTAAATTATCTTTGGTAAGAGGGAATTCATGTAAATGCATGTAACTTTACAAATGGGCAAACATGACATATGCCACAAAGTGAAAGTGACCTGCTGCTGGACCTCATATACACTCAGGGTGTCCTTGCAAAACAATGGTGTGGGGAAGTTCTCCCAACAGGCAGAAATTAGAGCAATATGAAGATAAGTAGTCCAAGGTAAACATGCCCAGGGTCCAAGTTAAACATGACCAGAGACTTTAGGGCAGTAGAAATTAGTTTAGCAGGTTTGTAATGTCATTGAACCTCCTTGCCCATCACCTTGCTAGGGCTTTGCACAGTTAGTTGATGAATGAAGTAATTATAGTGTCAGAGATGAAAGCTCTACATGAATGCAGTTACATGAATTCCCTCTTACCAAAGATAATTTAGATACTGCCTCTGCTAAATGACTATATATATAAATATATATATAACCCAAACTGACAGTGTGTTCAATATCTCCTGATTAAAAAAAAACAAATTAACAAAAACATATGACCCATTGTTGTAAACATTTGGAATTTTTTTCAGAACTTGGTTTTAGGTGTGACATTATTGCTTTTGTCAATTAAATGTAGAAGATTTATTAATAGTAAGAGTACAAAACTTCTTAATATTGGGGCTATGTGATTGTTATGTTGAGTTGTCATTGCCATGACTTGACAGCGATTATTGGTAAACACTGGATCCTGAGAGCTGCATGTTACAAATAGGTGGCCGTGCACCTATGAGAACAGAGCAGGGACGGTATAGCATTAAGGTGCACAGAGCTGTTTCTAAGAAATAAATGGCTCCAACTGGTCTAATCCCTTACCCTCCACCAGCTCCTCCTCATTTATTCCTCTCTGTTTTCTCCCCACAGAGAATCACCCGTCCATCTCACCCCCTCCAACTTCACAATCTCCATGGTATATCCCTTCTCTTTACTTATGATAATGACCATATACGCAAATATACTCTGACTACTTGAACCAAATATGGACTCTGATTTCTCTTCTACTCTTCTATTTCAGTGCTAAGGAAATTCTCTACCACCACACAATTCTGATAAAATATGACAAGATATTTGTGAGCTCTTTTGGCTTCTGTAGGGCTAAATGTCCATTCTGCTCACATAGCACATTATTGCTCGGTGACATTTCTTTATATAAAGTACCTGTCACTACTTGTGACACTGGATCATAGACTAAAGATATGCCCGAAGCCTTGGCATAAATGGGTCCGGAGCCCCTGAGTGGTTCTCTTTGACACAGCAGCACCTCAGGCTCCTCCATCCTCTCCTGCCACATAGGCTGCCTTGTTTGAGGCAAGGCTGTCATCATAGATTTTCAGATGAAAGAGAGACAGGAAGCCTCAACAGGCAGGTTCTTCAAAGCATGTAATTATACATTCATTTTCAGAGCGAAAATCTATTATTGGTTCTCTGGTTCATTCATTTTTATGTTGAATTTAAAAGCACACTTACCAAATTTTTAGATTGCAGTACCCAGCTAATGGTATAGGAATAAAAATAATTTGATTAATAAGTAAATGGAAGAATGATTAGCTATGACAAAACTTTAAAAACTATATTGCATTAAACTCAGGATAAAAATGACTAGCCTTTTGGACAGCAGTGAGTTATATGATAAAATAAATGAGTTGCAAAAATAGTTCAACATTTTGATGAAGTTCCCATATATATATAAAATCAATAATTATATATATATATGTTTATGCATATAATAGCCAAAGGAAATGATGTTAAAATTAGGTAGGTCTTCCAAAAAGTATCATTTCGATTGGACATCCTAGCTGTCCTCATACATGTAAGAAGTCTTTTACAGGCCATAACCAAATGTAAGTCAGTTGTAAGCACTGCCAAAGAGTTAGATTTCATTATAAAAATAAACACCATTTTTTATAAAATAAGCTAGTCATGTTAAGTATAAATACTGCATGATTCCACTGCTCTTGAGACAGGATACTGAGAAGCTAGGAAAATTCCTTGGCAAGTAGAATAGGGAAACTGAGGCAGACAGCTGAACACAATGGTGGAGCAACTTACAGACAGATACAAAAAGTCCCCTCCCTAGAGATAACATCTAGGCCTCAGCTGTATTTCAGTTCCAGGCCCAGAACAGCAGCAAAACCAGGTGGGTGATGCCAGAACGAACTGCCATGTCTAAAGATCCACTGACCTGTGACTGACCAATCGGCGGAGACCATGACCCTGAAAGGGCACACCTGGAGAACTGATGAATATTCTACTGAAACCCTGCCTAGAGACCTCCCCTAAGATTCCCACCTGCAAGAGAGAGAAATAAAAGCCTCAAGACAAAGGACCCAGTGTGCAAACTCTCTCTCTGGAGAGCAGCCCATGCCATTACCTTTTTTCATCTCCCCTCGCCCAGTTCTTTCTTCACAGGCATATGTCACCTAAACATTAAGGCAATGGACAGCTAGCCTCTCGTTCCAGGCTAATTCTCTGAACTTGTCCCCAAAGCTGCATTTTCTCAGATTTCCCAGTGAGCTAAGGCAGCCCAGAGTAGGCTCTCCTGTCACTTCTTCTCTGCTAAGCCCTTAATTGTTTTACTGTCCCCAGTTTTAATAAATGTACCAACATAGTCACCTGGACTCGTGTTGTGAAATCTTTCCTACACAAAGTCAAGAACCCCCACCTTCCATCTGGCCCTGGCAGACACTCAAGGCTAAACCAGCTAAACTATCATGCAAATGTAGAATAATGTTCTCTTCACATCTAAATGCTCTAAATAATTTGCCATTCAAGCGCCTCCCTTAGGAAGATACTGGAAAATACTGTTTTCTGAAACCATTAATAAAGAAGCCACTATACACAGAAAATTCAGAAAAGAATAAAAAAGAATTCCAGGATCACGGTAACAGAAATCTCTAAGGATAACTGCTATGAATCACATGTGATAACAATCAGCTTACATTAGAACAGATCAGACTCAGCCTCGGGCTCCCTGTCTGGAGCTACCACGTGATTTGCTGTTTGTGGCTGTCTCTTCTGGGCCCGAATGTGGATGGGAGGGGCCAAGCTGTACACAAGTATCAACTTCCTTCCGACCGAAGTCAGGGGCAGATCAGTAAAAGGCCCTAGACATCCCGAGGTCTGTCTTCACCCACTGCTGGCTGCTCCACCAGCCCCTGATATTGCCTGTTCTTCCTCAAGAGTCTACTGATGAGACATCACCTCATACCTGTCAGAATGACTATCATCAATAAACCAACAAAGAACAAATGTAGAGAAAAGAAAACCCTCATGTACTATGGCTGGAATACAGATTTGTACAGCCACTGTGGAAAACAACATGAGTTTCCTCAAAAATTAAAAATGGAGTTGACTTATGGTCCAGTGATTCCACTTCTGGCAATATATCCAAAGAAATCTGAAACACTAATTGAAAAAAATATATGTACTCCTGTGTTCGTTGCAACATTATTTACAATAGGCTAGATGTGGTAGCAGTCCAATTGTCCATCAACAGATGAGTGGATAAAAAAGCTGTGGTACATTTACAGAATGGAATATTACGCAGCCATTAAAAAGGAAATCTTACCTTTTGTGACAGCATGGATAGACCTGGAGGTTATTATGCTAAGTGAAATAAGCCAGTCAGAGAAAGACAAATACCATATGATTTCATTTATGCATAGAATCTAAGGAACAAAATAAACAAACAAAATAGAAATAGATACAGAGATACAGAGATCAGACTGACAGCTGCCAGAAGGGATGGGGGTTTCACTCATACATGGAATCTAATGAACAAACTAAACTAAGAGGCAAAATAGAGACAGATTCATAGATAGCAGGATGGCAGCTAAGGGGGTGGAAAGACTGAGCAAAAAGGAAAAAGAACTCATGGACATGAACAACAGTGTGGTGATTGTGGGGGCAGTGGTATATAAGAGGAATAAAGAGGCAATGAAAAAAATTGCAATAAAAATCATTTTTAAAAACTTGGGCAGAAAGCTGTAGGGGAAAATTCTCCAAAAAGATAAAATTGATAGTGCATATAATGTGTCTTAACATGTTGAGAGAATAAACATTGAGAGTTTGCAGTTTAATTAGCTACTGTTAATACCTGGAACATAAGAAAAATTTAAAGTCAATTTTTAAATTCAGAGTGACAAAAATGCTTTGAAGAAAAAGAAAAGCACTTTCTATATAACTGAGCTATGAAGAGGCTTAATGTAGTTCAGTGAATATAAACATTGAATTTCAAACTAACCTAAACCATGATAGAACTTTATTGGATAAATGGGATGATGGGAATTGTATGTTTATGTGTACTCCTGATTTGCATGTATGAGTGTGTACGTGTGCATTTGCTTGACAGAGATTAATTAATCACCACCCTTCTATAGTAGGTTATAGAGGGTACAATAATACCATAAATGAAAAATTTGAAGTTCTCAATATAGATGCATAATTTAGAGACATGCAGGTAAATAACAATAATAATTTGAAAGAAATGAAAGAATTTTCTGATATGCAAAAGAAAAAATGAAAGGAACAATGTGAATAACTGCTTTCTTTCATCAAAAATTATGGAAGTTTGATCAAAAAAGGAAGTAATAGGAAGGACATTTTAGAAATTATTTTGTTGTGTTTGGTTAGCACAACCTCCTACTTATGCCCCAACTTGTAAAATGTCAGAATGATGTCCACATCATCGTAGCATAATACTGCTTTCCTTTTGTCCCTAGTTTTTAACAATTAAAATTTGGCATCCATCCTCAATCCAAAATACCTCTATAGTATTAGTGGGATCCTAAACCACACACCAATGGACCTAGAAACTATGGAAGATAAATTTACCTTGGCTACATGCACAAAAAGAAATTACCTGGTACAAGGGGAACTCTGTTTTCATAAACATGCAGGTATGTGAGCAAAATTTTCTCTGAATGTGAATTGTTTTTATTAAATACATGGTTTCTCTTTATGAATAAGGGGATATCAAGAATGTGTGTCACAGCTCCCACTTTTGTTTTCTAGGGTTTGGAGAAAACAATTTCTCCTTCTAAATTACTTACTATAGACAGCACTGTTTTATTAATGAGGTTTTAATAAAAGAAACTGAGTCTATGAAGAAACAGAAATATTTTTCCTTGGCAAGAGGATATTGTGTTCAAATGGAATAATGTTATGAATCAACTGTGGGGAAGGTACCAGCTAGGTGGGAGGAAGCTAGGAGAGCTCACCAGAGACCCTGTGGGCTTGTCTACAAGGAGATTCTCAGGGACTGTGAGTGACCACCTGGTGGTTCCTGAACTTTGTAAGCACGCAGACTCACTCTGCCTCACAAAGTCATGTAGGAAAGAAGGCTTCAGCTTGCCATAATTTATATTATATTTCATTTGTCTTCAATCCATGAACTTTTTAATACATGACCTCATAATTTCCCATCCTTTGTCTTGTTTCACTCTTTAGATTTTATATTCATACATACATCTCCAACTGAGATATTTCACTTTGTGCCTCAATCATAAGAACATTCTCTCTGAGCTTATATCAGTCATTCCAGCCCAGGGCCATGAGCTGGATTCTCAATACAACACAGTCTTGTGGGTAGTTTCCCTAATGTGTTTGCTCTGGACTCAGAAGTATTGAAAGATATAGAGATAAACCCAGGGGAATTTCTAGTAACATATAGAAGCTGAAAAAAATAGTGGCTATTGCTGATATCGCCTGTTAATCTAATTACTTTCCACAATACTGCAATAACAGTTTTTGCAAACAAGGAGTGCTGAAAAATTCAGGAAATAACATCTTACTACCTCGGATGGGACTGCAGACTGTAAAAAAATAACACTACCCTGTTGTGTGACAGTGTGCTAGGAACTGAAGGATTACTTAGCAATTAGAAAATGAGTGAAAATATATTTTCAGCTTTCAATGGTATGGCATTGTGGGAACATATTGCACTGAAAGGTCAGACTTGTGATTCAAGACCATATAATCTGTCTCAGTATCTAAAAATGGTGACATTTACACTATGTTTATTCAGCTCAGGCAGAATAGATTCATAAAGCATTAGGCTGTTATATCATTCTCCTAGATTTCTGAGCTTGTCTCCTGGTGGCTGAAAGATGCTAGGAAAAGATTATTTCTGCAGTGCATGTGTAAAAATGCACATACATAATTCATCAAAACAGCCATTTGGAAAATGAATTAAACATACTAACCATACTTATGAATCTCAGGGTTTCAGTTTGGCTTATTAAAATAACAATTATTTCTTTTGAATATGTACAAATGCAGTTTTAGTATGAGAATTTATGTCTTTTGGAAATACCTGTCAGTGTTTTTTATAACCTTTCACTTTTTTCTAATGAGACTTTCAGTAGAACTCTTCAAAGTAAATATTTTTTTCTTAGCCAAAGCTGAGTAGTTTATAAGCAGGTATATTTTCATATATCAAAAGACATATTTATTGAAGGAAAAAAATGTGCTATGAATTACATACAAAAATATTTTGTACGGTGTCCTTTGAAATGAATAATTTATAGAATTGACTGTTTTAGACAAAGAAAATAGGAAGCTTTTGGAAGTAACACATGAGGAGAAGGGTAATCATATTTATGAAATGTAATAAGTTAAAAAAGAAAGCTCAAGCAAGAGGAATATTACAGTAAGATTCAAAATATATATTTATGATACTGATGTGCCAGCAGTTATCTGACAAGAGGAAATGTGATTTTCCCAATATTACTATTAAAGCTGTTAAAGAAAAA
>JAPYXV010004114.1:0-11650 GCA_028533065.1 Trachops cirrhosus
TCTTGGTTGTGCGAGGGGCACAGTGCGTCTACCTATGCCTCCATCTTGGCCGGAAGTCCTGCTCTGTTCTTTAATTTGGGCCATATTTCTTTGTCTTGGGGCACCTGATAAGTTGTAAGGGACAGGGCCTTAGGTATTCACCCAGGCAGGGCAACCCTCTTTGCTGCACAGCCTCTCCGGGGAGCCCAGAGAGGGAGCAATGCAGCTCACCTGCTTGTCTCTAGCGCACTTTCCAATAGACTCTCATGTCAGACTGGAAGTATCTCCCACTGCGGCAATCCCAGCCTTAGCCCACAGTCAGCTCTGAGTCTCAGTTTCCCCCTTAAGTCAATCCCTCCCTGCACAGCTCTGCCAAGCCTGGCAGTCAGCCCCGCCCCTCAGCCACATTGCCGAGGTTTTTCTGCCTTACCAGTCTGGTTGTTCTGGTTGATTTTTTCTTTAATTTCGTGGTTGTCGGAGTTCCATGCAGTTTGATTTTCTGGCACTTCTGGTTGTTTATTGATTTTAGGTTGGTTGTTATCCTCCTTTTGGTTGTGAGAGGAGGCGAAGGGTTTCTACCTACGGCTCCATCTTGGCTGGAACTCTAATGGTTTTTAAACTTACACTAAACTTGTTTAAACCCAGAGCCTGTTACCTGAAATGTCATGTTCACTTCATTGATGTCCAAGGACCATTAGGCCTTTTGCAAAGAAATATTTATTTATTTTGTAGAGAGAAAGGAAGGGAGGGAAAAAGAGCGAGAGAGACATCGATCGGTTGTCTCCTGTATACTCTCCAACTGGGGACTGAACCCACAACCCAAGCTTGTTGCCTGGAATCAAACTGGCGACTTTTCACTTTGCAGGACAATGTCCAAGCAGCTGAGTCACACTGATCAAGGCAGGACTGTTAAGCCTTTTAATACCAAGTAGTTATCAATATTTGGATATAAACTAGTACCAATTTCTTTTTCACAAATACACACAGGAAGATAGGATGGCAGTATATTTTAGAAATTTTTTTGATTCTGTTAGATCATCTGCTACTTTGGTGGTTAATGAATATGACCAATTCCATTTTAATGATCAGAGAAAAAAAAGCATGTTGTATTATTTGCTAGGGCTGCCATAACAAAGTACTACAGACTGGGTGGCTTAAACAACAGAAATTTATTTTATTTTTCTCACACTTCTGGAGGCTTGAAGTCTAGAACCAAGTTGTCAGCAGAGTTGATTTTTTTTCCCCAGAAACTTTCTTATTGGCAATCGTCTCCCTGTGTCTTCAATGATCTTCCCTCTGTATGTATCCATGTCTTAATTTCCTCTTCTTATAAGGATACCAGTCATACTGGATCCACTCTAGTAACCTGTTTTTAATTTAATTTTCTCCTTTGACAGTGTACTTTGAAAACAGTCATGTTCTGAAGTGCTAAGGGTTAGGACTTCAACATATGGATTTTGGGGGAACACCATTTAGTCCATAATATGTACGACTTTTGCTAGGAGCTCTTTTTTCTTCAGAGAGAGAGAGAGCGTGGTACATCCCTTGCACTTCCTAGGTGAGCCTGCCCACGGCAGAGATTGATTGCAGCCTGGCAGAGTACATTGACATGATCTGTGGTAAGCTCTTCCATCCCTTCCTTATCCCCATCTCTGGATAAACCCACTGTGGGCTTTTGAAAAGGATTGTTTACTCTGAGAAGATGGTGTCCTGAGTTACAGCCTTCACTGTAAGCCACTTGTGCTGTTGGCAGCCCTGAAGGGTGGTGTTGGGCTTATGCAACTACCTGCTGGGTATCGAACTCCCAAAGTCATGGTAACACATCCCATCTGGGAGGGGATTGGCTAACTTAAACAGAAATGACCCATAAGTCCTAGATTTTTGTTTGGTTCTGCTCATGGGAGTATCTGATTTCAGCCATCCTAGACATTCCTATCTACAAGAGTCGGATTCAGTCACTCCACCTGCTCTTTTCCCTTTACTCGGAGTTCAAAAACTCACAGGTAAGTCTAGCATTAGAGATTGACTTAAATTGTAGTGAGGATTGCTGCAGTCTCCACTATTCTGAGTCGGCTTTGGTTGTGTCCTATGACAATGTAAGATGTTTCTGCCCAGAGTTACTATTACTCCATAATTAAGAAAGCTGCAAAGCAGGCAGGGGTGGGGCTTTTAGAGGAAAGGAAGCAGAGGAGATGAACTTAGGTAAAGATCTATAGAAGACACTCATTCTTATGGGAGAACTAAGTGGCCTAATGAGTGGAAGCAGAAAGGAAGGAGAAGGGGGTTTATTATTGCAGGAGGTAGAGCGAATTTCTAGCTGTTTTTCAAAGATAACACCAAAGAACTGTTTTGAAAGTAGAATTGGGAGAAAATTGGAGCTTAAAGTGCTGTAAAGAGGTTAGTTCTTGCTAAAATGTAGCAACTAGCATAACCCAAATATTCCGTGTTTCTTCCCTTCTTTCCTCACAGCATTTTAAAGCTCTAGCTGAAGGCAAGAAAGCATTCACCCCTTCATCCAACTCTACCTCCCAAGCTGGAGATGCAGAGACATTAACCTTTGGCTGAGACACCTCCCCGGTCACTTTGTTTCAAGGCTGAGCTGGCTCTTCTGCCCCAGTTGAAGAGAGAGATTGTCGTCAGCCACCTGGCATCCTGCCAGCATCACAGTTTGACTCAGGGACAGTGTCTGTCCTACTACCTTCTCTTCCAGAAAGCACTACGCATGTTCGTTAAATGGCTTCTGCCTATCACAAGATTTCCTTTCCGTAGGAATGTTGCATCTCTATCACTATAGCAATTTGAGTTAGATGAATTGGAATTTCTGGGATCTCAGGATGCTCAGTTAGGAGGAAAGTTGAAAAGACTTTTTTTTAAAAAAATAGCAATGGAATTAATTTTCTTTCATTTTTGAGTTAGTTGGCAAAGAATTTACAAATAAAATGCTTATTTTTCAGGTTGTCCTGCTGTTCTATAACATGAAAGAGCAAAGGCAGACTGAGCAAGAGGCAGAGATAAGGAACTTGGTCTATTAATAAGCATTAAATGAATAACAGTTTAAGCAAATTAACTTTATGAAATAAAATCAAATACTGGCCTCCAAGATTGGCAGTAGAAGGGAATCCTTTTCTCCCAGAACTTATTTTTTCAGGGGGTCTCACTAGTTAATGCTGCCTGCCTCACAGGCACCTGCCTGGTTGTGGCCTCAGGGAACCTAGCTGTTGCAGTGATCCAGGTGAGAGATCACTGTGCCTTGGATTAGAGTGGGCATTGTGGTAGTAGCAAAGATGGATCAATTTGGGAAATGTTTTGGAGTTTATATCCTCTGTGCTCAAGTCAAAAAGTGAAAAACTGTGCTAGTAATTTCTAACAAAGCGTGTTAAATATGGGAAATTGGTTACAAAAGTATTGGAAGGGCTGAAGAAACAGAAGGGAGAATGCAGGGTGCTGAAGGAATGAAAAGGTAAAGGGATGCAATGCACTGCAGGTGCTAGAAGAGGAAGAGGTGCTGTAGTGGTCTTGAATGTCAAGGAGGTGCCACGTGGAGGCACAGCTGGTGCGTGGACCTCATCCCCACTGCTACAGCAACTGAGAGCAATGGCTGCTGTTTCCTCTCTCCCAGCCTTCTTGTTTCTTGCCGGTGCCTCCTCCCATTGGCAGAAATTAACAGCTGGCAGGGAAATCTGGAAAATCCAGCAGTATAAAGCGGAGTATAGAAGGGAGAGTGTGGGGCTAAGAGACAACGAATTAATAACCAGTAGAGGTAGAACAAAACTTGGTGATAGATTGGATGTGGAGGATGAAGGAAAGAAATCAAGGATGACTCCCAGATCTTGGGTCTTGAGGAACTGAATAGATAATGGAACCAAGTACTGATATAGTGGAAAGTGGGGCAAGAATTGATTGGAGAGGAAAATTACATTAAAATGCTACACTGTCAGCATAGAGGAATCATTTCTTAGACTCTTAAACCAACTATGATGTTCACATTATGCTTGAATTTGCGGAGCAGAAACATTTGAGCTAAGGCCTTACTTTAACACTGTATTGGGACCAGGTGCTATGTTCTTGAATGGATTTCATTAATGCTCACATTGAACCCATAGGGAAAAAAGAGAAGCAAAATGTGATAGGAACTCAAATTCTCCGTTAGATTTTTTTAGTTTCAGTGATTTTATTTTAATACTTTGTAGAACAGTAACCAGTTTTGTATCTAATCTAGCAATCTTAAACTAAAATTTCTTTATTAATTGCTTATAAATGCTTAGGAATTTAAATACTCTCTGAACCAATTTTTAATATCTGATTGGTTTCCTCACTAATTGGTTGAGTAAACTCTCTGACACATATTCATGATGCACCTGTGTGAGAGTCATACCAGATTTTTTAAAACTGCATGGATGTTTGCTCTTGTTCTCCCTACTCTGTTAGATTTTTAAGAAACAGATTGACTTCTTTGGCTAGAGCTGAGACTTAGCACTGATAAATTGCTTCTTGTTATTCATGGTAGTTATATTCTATAAAGTCACCATAAACATTGCATTAGCCAACACTGAATCACTGCTCCTAGGGCAAATACAAGGTTAGGCTCCTATATGCCTATGGTCGTAACATTTTCATCAACCTATCACTGATTCATTGAATTCACAGCCACCAGCACTATAAATCATGCCATAGTGAAGCTTATCTAACACTTCTTCCAAAAGGCACCTCAGAATTATGTTTGGGGGCCATTTTTAAACAGTAAAATCACCACCAACAAGCAAAATCATGGCATTAAATAGACCTTGAAAGGGGCACTTGTTTATACAGTGTGAGAGCTGAGACCAAAGGCACAGTGTTGCTTTATTCAGCCTTTAATTTTCACTGCTTTGAGCGTGTTCACAAATGGTCATGAAAACACTGCAAACATTGATTTTGGGATTACAAATAAATTTTAGCAAGTATGTGAATCCACAAATACAAAATCTGCAAATAGTGAGGATCGACCTTACTTCCTCCCTAAATTACTGGTTAATGTATGAGCCTTTTGTATTTCTCCCTACTTCAGCACACCCACCGTAGCTCTCTAGTGATCATCCTCAGGAATTGTTTTCAACAGGGGCTCCTCTCTCTTTAACTGTAGCTGCTCCCTTTGACTACTTGTTTTTTGCCCCTGAGAAAAATCAGTTAACTTCTGTGCCTCAAACTACATATGAATCAGTTATAATAAACACTAAACTCTTAGGCTTCTCCTGTGTGTAAAACACATGTGAAAACATTAAGTGCCACAAAATGTAAGATGTAATAATTACATTACTAAGTATAAACTTTTAAAGTATTTTTTATTGATTATGATATTACACTTGTCTCATTTTTTTCTCCCCTTTATTCCCCTCTGCCCTGCATCCCCCTACCCACTAACATCCCCCTTCCCCCCGCTTAGTTCATGTCCATGGGTCATACATATAAGTTCTTTGGCTTCTCCATTTCCTATACTGTTCTTAACCTCCCTTGTGTATTTTGTACCTACCATTTGTGCTTCTTATTCCCTGTAGCTTTTCCCCCATTCTCCTCCTGCCCTCTCCCCACTGAAAACCATCCATGTGATCCCTATTTCTGTGAATGTGCTTGTGTTCTAGTTGTTTGCTTAGTTCATTTTTGTTTTTTTAGGTTCAGTTGTTGATAGCTGTGGCTTTCCTGTCATTTTACTGTTCATATTTTTTATCTTCTTTTTGTTAGATAAGTGCTTTTAACATTTCACAGAATAAGGGCTTGATGATGATGAACTCCTTTAACATTACCTTATCTGGGAAGCACTTTATCTACCCTCGCATTCTAAATGATAGCTTTGCTGAATAGAGTAATCTTGGATGTAGGGCCTTGCTTTTCATGACTTAGAATACGAATTTCCAGCCCCTTCTTGCCTACAAGGTTTCTTTTGAGAAGTCAGCTGATAGTTTTATGGGAACTCCTTTGTAGGTAACTGTCTCCTTATCTCTTGCTGCCTCTAAGATTCTCTCCTTATCTTTAATCTTAGGTAATGTGATTATGATGTGCTTTGGTGTGTGCTTCCTTGGGTCCAGCTTCTTTGGGACTCTGAGCTTCCTGGACTTCCTGGAAGTCTATTTCCTTTGCCAGATTCGGGAAGTTTTCCTTCATTAATTTTTCAAATAAGTTTCAATAAGTTTCAAAAGAGCTCTTGCTCTTCCTCTTCTTCTGGCACCCCTATCATTTGTATGTTGGAACATTTGAAGTTGTTTCAGAGGTTCCTAAGCACCTTCTCATTTTTTTGAATTCTTGTTTCTTCATTCTATTTCGGCTGAATGTTTATTTCCCCCTTCTGCTCCAAACTGTTGATTTGAGTCCTGGTTTCCTTACCTTTACTGTTGGTTCCCTGTATATTGTTCTTTATTTCAATTTGTATAGCCTTCACTTTTTCCTCTATTTTGCAATCATACTCAACCATTGCTGTAAGCATCCTGATTACCAGTATTTTGAACTGTGCATCTGATAGGTGGGCTATCGCTTCATTTGCTTAGTTCTTTTTCTGGAGTTTTGATCTGTTCTTTCATTTGGGCCATATTTCTTTGTCTCAGCACACCTGTTACGTTGTAAGCAGCAGAGCCTTAGGTATTTTCCAGGGCAGGGCAAACCAGGTTGCTGTGTTGTGGTGCTCTATGTGGGAGATGGGTCAGAGAGGGAACAATGCCACTTGCTCAGTGCTCAGCCAGCTTTCAGTCACTTCCCCCCACTACCCACAAGCAAATTGGGCCCTTCTGGTGCTAGTTCCCAGGTGGGTAGGTTTGTGTACATTCTAGAACCCTGTGGGTCTCCAACAAACTCCCCTGTGAGACTGGGAGTTTCTCCTGCTGCAGCAACTTCCTCAGGTTTTTATAACCAGAGGTTTTGAGGCTTTATTTCCCCATACTGGAATCCTGGGTTGTGAGATCTGTCTTTCTCCCCAGTTGTTTCTCCCTGCTTATCCACATGCAAATGTGGGATCAACTGGTCCTCCAGTAGCCACTTTGCCACCTGTCCTCTCCACCGTGGCCGCCCTTCTCCCTTCCTACCAGTTTGAATGAACGTTTTGTCTTTAACTCCTTGGTTTTCAGATTTCCATACAGTTTGATTTCCTAGCAGTTCTGGTTTGTTGTTTTTTCAAATTTGTTGTTGTCCTTTACTAGTTGTGCAAGGAGGCAAAGTATATCTACCTATGCCTCCATCTTGGCTGGAAGTCTCTAAACTTTCAATTTGGCCTTTTAGACTTTTCTTCTGAGCTGCTATCTCCCTACCCTCAAGTCCTCATTTTTCATAATTCCCACTGTGAGCTACAAACCCAATGTGCTCACCATACTGTGCCCTGGACTCATGAGTTTCCTCCTCTAACTAAACCTTCATGCAGGCTCTTCCTTGCTGGAAGCATCCCTCTCCTCTGCTAATCCTAGGTTCTCAACACTTCTAAATAAACAAATATCAATACAAGTATTTACATCTTCATTCCCTCCTTTAATATTATTTACTAAAATGACAATATAGGAATAAAAAAATACAACAGCAAAGGCAAACAGTAAGAAAGAAAATGATGGTAGGCAAGACAGCAACACAATCTTGGAAGATGGACAAGTGGTAACTGATTTAGTGGGGGAAGGGTGCAAAGCCTGCAATCTGACTGCTTGTGGAGGACATGAACTGAGAAACTGATAACAAGTGAGCCATTTGACATTGTAGAACCCTGGAAAAGGTAAGAAAATAAAAGTGCCAGATATTTCTGGGCTTAAAATACCTGTACAAATATTGGATTCCCAGAAACTTCCCCATCTGTGCTGCTCACCTCTTACCTCAAGAGACAATAGACACCTGTGATTCAAGGAGGCTCTCTGGACACAAGAATACCAAGCAACTATGAGGACAGCGATAAAGAGGCCATATTTAAATTAAGAGGATGAAATAGAGTAACGAGCAGTGAGACTCTCAGACCTTTTCCAGGTTTATACCTCCAAATCAGAATATTGGAAAAGTCTTTTCTTTAAAAAAAAAAAAGATTTTATTTATTTTTCGAAAGAGGGGAAGGGAGGGAGAAAAAGAGAGAAACATTGATGCATGAGATAAATATCAATTGGTTGCCTCTTGCACACCCTGAGACAGGGACCTGGCCTGCAACCCAGCATGTGCCCTGGCTGGGACCTGTGGCCTTTCACTTTTCAGGATGATGCCTAACCTACTGAGCCACAACAGTCAGGGCTAGAAAAGTCTTGTCATGAGAAACTGATCAGCCAAAAAGAAAAGATCTGTGGACACTAACAGAGTCTTTAAGAAAACATCCAAGTCCCAACTTACCTATCAATGTCATCTTGTGTGTATGTGTGTTCTTAAATTTGAACATACAATCAGAAATCATCAGACACTTGAGGAAAGCCAGAAAAATAGAGACTGAATCCGACAGATTTATTGTGTGTGTGTGTACAGGAAATTAGAGAAACAAAGCAGGCAAGGTAATTTTTCTACTTTTTTCAAAATATATTTTATTGATTATGCTATTACAGTAGTCCTATTTTCCCCCTTCACTCCCCTCTGCCCCGCACACCCTCTCCCACCCACATTTTCTCCCCTTTAGTTCATGTCTGTGGGTCATATGTATAAGTTCTTTGGCTTCTACATTTCCCACACTATTCTTACCCTCCCCCTGTCTATTTTCTACCCACCATCTATGCTACTTATTCTCAACCTTTTCCCCCTCTCTCCCCCTTCCACTCCCCTGTTGATAACCCTCCATGTGATCTCCATTTCTGTGGTTCTGTTCTTGTTCTAGTTGTTTGCTTTTGTTTTTGTTTTAGGTGTGGTTGTTAATGACTGAGTTTACTGTCATTTTACTGTTCATATTTTTTATCTTTTTGTTAGATAAATCCCTTTAACAGTTCACATAATAAGGGCTTGGTGATGATGAACTCCTTTAACTTGACCTTATCTGAGAAGCACTTTATCTGCCCTTCCATTCTAAATGAAAGCTTTGCTGGATAGAGCAATCTGGGATGTAGGCCCTTGCCTTTCCTGACTTGGAATACTTCTTTCCAGCCCCTTCTTGCCTGTAAGGTCTCTTTTGAGAAATCAGCTGACAGTCTTATGGGAACTCCATTGTAGGTAACTGTCCCCTTATCTCTTGCTGCTTCTAGGATTCTCTCCTTATCGTTAATCTTGGGTAATGTAATTATGATGTGCCTTGGTGTATTCCTCCTTGGGTCCAACTTCTTCAGGAGTCTCTGAGCTTCCTGGACTTCCTAGAAGTCTATTTCCTTTGCCAGATTGGGGAAGTTCTCCTTTATTATTTGTTCAAATGATTTTTCCACTTGTTGCTCTTCCTCTTCTTTTGGTATCCCTATAATTTGGATGTTGGAACATTTAAAGATGTCCTGGAGGTTCTTAAGCCTCTCCTCATTTTTCTGAATTCTTGTTTCTTCATTCTTTTCTGGTTGGATGTTTCTTTCTTCCTTCAGGTCCACATTGTTGATTTGAGTCCCAGTTTCCTTCCCATGACTATTGGTTCCCTGTACATTTTACTTTATTTCACTTAGCGTAGCCTTCATTTCTTCATCTAATTTGTGACCAAATTCAACCAATTCTGTGAGCATCCTGATTATCAGTGTTTTGAATTGTGAATCTGATAGGTTGATGACCTCTTTGTTGCTTGGTTATATTTTTTCTGGAGCTTTGATCTGTTCTTTTTTTTGGGCCTGTTTTTTTTTTGTTTTTTGTTTTTTGTTTTTGTCTTGACACACCTGTTACATAGTGAGGGACAGAGCCTTAGGTATTCACCAGGGCAGGGTGACCCACATTGCTGTGTTGTGATCCTGTAAGTGGGGAAGGGGTCTGAGAGGTAACAATAGCACTTGCTCCTCTCTCTGCTGGATTTCAGTCACTTCCCCCACTTCGCACAAGCAAATTGGGGTCTTCTGGTGCTGATTCCCATGTGGGTGGGTTTGTGTATGTTCTAGAACCCTGTGGGTCTCCCCAGCGAACTCTCCTGTGAGGCTGGGAGTTCCTCCCGCTGCCACCTCAACCTCCATAGGTGTTTTCAATCAGTAGTTTGAGGCTTTATTTCCCTGCGCTGGGGTCCTGGGTTGTGCAGTACATCCTGCTCCCCAGTTGTTTCTCGTGGTTTATCTTCAGGTGAATGTGGGACTGCCCAGTCCACAATCCACTGCCTCCCTGGATCCACTAGCTGTCACCTTGCTTGCCCCTGTCCTCCAGCCGCTGCCTCGCCACGAGTCCTCTCTGCCCTGGCTGCCCGACTCTGCCCCTCCTACTGGTCTGGATGAATGTGTCTGTTTTAACTCCTTGGTTGTTGAACTTCCATACAGTTTGATTTTCTGTCAGTTGTGGTTGTTTTTGTTTTTAAATTGTTGTTGTCCTTCTTTTGGTTATGTGAGGAGGCACAATGTGTCTACTTACACCTCTATCTTGGCCAGAAGTCTCAATTTTTTTAATTTTAAAAAATTCATAGAGCAGTACTTCTCAAACTTGGTTGTACATTAGAATTGAGATTTTTAGAATTTCCATTCCCCATCCCTTCCCCTTTGGCAACCATCCGATTGCTCTCTATATCTATGGGTCTGTTTCTGTTTTGATTTATTAACTTATTTATTTTTAGATTCTACATGTAATTGATATCATACAGTATATTTGTCTTTTTCTGACTTGTTTCACTTAACATAATACCCTCTAGGTAACACCCATCTTGTCACAAATGGCAAGAGTTCATTCTTTTTTATGGCTGAGTAATTACTTTATTGTGTGTGTGTGTGTACATATGTATATGTATGTGTATATATGTATACCTATACATATATATGAGAATATACCCCACATCTTTCTTATCATCTACTGATAGGCTGCTTCCATATCTTGGCTATTACTAGTAATGCTGCAGTGAAAACAGGGGTGCATATGTGCATATGTTTTTTCCGATTAAAGCTTCTGTTTTCTTTGAATAAATACCCAGAAGTGGAATAGCTAGATCATATGGCAGCTCTATTTTTAGTTTTTTGATGAATCTCCATACTGTTTTCCATAATGATTGCACTCATTTACAATCTCGCCAACAATGCACAAGGGTTCCCTTTTCTACACTTCCTCACCAACACTTGTTCTTTGTTAATTTATTGATGATAGCCATCTGAAAGGTGTGAGGTGATATGTCATCAAAGTTTTAAAAATTTTTTTCATTTATTGATTTTGAGAGGGAGAGGAAGGGAGTGGGGAGAGAGAGAGAGAGAAACATCTATTCTGTTGTTCTATTTATTTATGTATTCATTGGTTGATTCTTTTTTTAAAATATATTTTATTGATTATGTTATTACAGTTGTCCTATTATCCCCCCTTCATTCCCCTCCACCCTGAACACCCTCTCCCACCCACATTCCCCTCCTTTACTTCAGTCCATGTGTCATAAGTTCTTTAGCTTCTACATTTCCCCTACTATTCTTGCCCACCCCCTGTCTATTTTCTATCTACCTTCATTGCTACTTATTCGTCGTATCTTTCACCCACTCCCCTCCTCCCACTCCCCTGTTGCTGACCCTCCATGTGTCCTCCATTTCTGTGGTTCCATTCCTGTTCTAGTTGTTTGCTTAGTTTCTTCTTGTTTTGTTATAAGTGTGGTTGTTAATAATTGTGGGTTTGCTGTCATTTTACTGTA